>CAUYPK010052113.1:0-19906 GCA_963574355.1 Loris lydekkerianus | reverse complement strand
GATTACCTGTTAAGCTACTGTTTTCTGCACTTTATTTAAAGTTTTAAAGTTGTTGCTAGTTTACAGTTTTTCTTTAGCAATAAATATTGAAAAGCATTTAACCTACTGATTCCTCAATTATTGTTTTGGGTATATATTTTTATTTTTGAAATTTACCAGTGGCTGCTGCATTTTCCACCTCGGCTTATACTCGAGTCACTAAGTTTTCCCAGTTTTTAGGGTAAAATTAGGGGGGTTGGCTTATACTCAGGTCGGCTTATACTCGAGTATGTACGGTAACTAATTTTTTTACAGTTCCCATATTCTGAGGTTATGACAGGCTCACAATGAAAATAAGAGAGAAGATAGATTTCCCTGATTCAGTCACATCAACTTCTGCAGTTAAACAGCATTAGGTCATTAGATATTGAATGTCTGATTTCATATCAAAATTTTAGTTTATTATGTCTCAAATAAGAATTAGCACAATTAAAATATGTACCTAAACTATTGACATAGTAGATTTTTTTAATGCCAGTAGCAAAGAAGCCTGGCAGTGATGAAATTGCAAAAGGCTTTTTCCACACCTTGTTGAGAATTGAATGTTTTTCCTTGCAAGAAGTGGTCCAAAGCCTGGAAGAAGTGGTAGTCAGTTAGTGCAATGTCTGGTGAATATGGTAGATGACAGAGAGCTTCCAAGTCCAGCTTCTGTAGTTTAAGGATCCGTATTTGTGCAGCAGTTTTAAACAACTCCTCACAAGTTCTGGAAATCCCAGTGTGTTGGTGTTGTCTCTTAGGATTGCCAATATAGTTATCTTGCATTTTTCAGGACACTGCCATGTATTCTGCTACCTAGTTTCCCTCCTGGTTGAGTCTGATTCATTTATTCATTAATTTTATTGAAGGTCTACTATGTATTTCTGATTGTTCCAACCACTCGGAAAATAGCAGAGAATTTCTCGCTCTTTTATGAAGCTTTATATTCTAGAGAAGGGTGAAGAGTGATAATTTGTCTGTTAGTAATAAGTGCTACTGACAAAAAAGTCAAATGTAGAGGATTTAATTTGAGATAGTGAGATTGAGATACTGGGGGTAGGCCTCAGTAATAAGATGACATTGAGCAAATAATTAAATGAAAGAGTGATTCAGGAAGATCTCTGGGACAAGACTATTGAAGGAGGAGTTCTGAAGACCATCAGAAGACCAGTATAATCGGAGGAAAGAAAACAGAGAAGAGTGATATGCAGTCAGAAAGACGGAGAGGGGTCAGACAGAAAGGGAACCACTCACATAAATATACACACAAACACACTTAGGTAGACCACACATCCCTGTGTATTTGCATGCATACATTTCTATTTATGGAAAGGAAAACCAGGAAGATTAAGTGCTGTCTTACATACTTTGTGAGATAGTGAAAACTGAATCTAGGTTTATTCAAATTTTTGGCCTAACCAACAGAAAGGATGGAATATATATTACAAAGATACGGAAGGCAGTTGGGTCAGCAATATTTTAATAAGTGTTTGGGAATCACTTGTGCAAGTTATAGATATGTTAAGCATCAGATTCTTCCTTAATGTCGAATGAAACTATTGATAACCAGCTGCAGATGTGAGTCCTTCATCAGAAAGAATTAAAAAAAAAAAAAAATCAGAGTTGTTACATTTTGAATATTATATAATGCCTTGGTCTGGGCAAAATAACCCTCAGGGTGTATGTTGAAAAAGAACACAGAAAATCAACCTAGGTGAATATTGTTATTTTGAGTCTGGGAAATGAGAAAGAAGTTGTCTTGTTTAAACTAGGAATAGAGACGATAGAATCTAAAGGGATAGAGGTTCTGAATATGCTTCATACAATATTCTATGACAATGTTATGTTTTGTGACAACTTCTTTCACAAAAAAATTCACAGTAGAGTTCATGTAGATATCGTACTTTTAATTTTAGGTAATGGAAGACCCTTTGGCTTCAACAGTGAACTTAACTAAATGTCATGTGATTTTTTTAAATGAAAATAAAGTCTGTGAATTGCAGGTGGACACGTGCGTAGTTAAGGGAAGAGTCATATCTTGATGTGCTTGCATTCCTAGAAATAATGATTTAATAACTTTAAAACTAATTTTCAATTGTTTATTATAAGTAGATTAGGAACTGAATTGAGAAAATGATTGCAGATCGATGGGGATAAGGGAACAAAGTCAGGGAAGAAGTGGATCAGCGAAAAACATGTACACATTCAGACTACAGGACAATACCTAGAAGCCCCAAATGTGTTGCAAAGTGAGACAGCCTGAGCCTGGGGTTTTCAAGCCGACTGTCTTGCGGGAATGTCACCCAGGTCCCTGAGCGCTGAGAATCCAGGCTCGCTGCCCTCAGGGAGAGTGAGCGCCTTGGGGAAGTTAGGAAAATAGCGAGAAGAATGCAGAAACGAATGCAAGCACCTAAACCTCGCTAAGAGAAAAGTCTCTCTGGAAGACAGGAGGGAAATAGCTCTGCCTTCTGGCAGCAGCGCCAGCTGGGCTCCCCAAGTCTTCGGGGGGTAATCGCCACTCCTGGGATTTGTGTGCTTGGTCTAACTGGGGTCTGCTTTGCCATCCTGCTCCTCGACTGTGTGCCCTGTCCTATGCTCTGTTCATGTTGATCATAAATAACTTACAGTAATAATATTAAGCGGTAAATCATTCTAATTAAGGTAGCTAGTTGAAGAAATAGTTTGGTTAGAAAATTCAAGCCCAGCAAGAACCATGATGTAAGGGCTTAGCCCTCCCCCATTAGTTTGATGATTAAAACAGTGAGGTGTGTAATAAAAACCGATCTGGCCTGCAGCGAGAGCCTTTTTGCTGGTCCTCACGCTTGGAGGTGGAGCATTCCCCGACCAACCTCTCCAAACTTCCTTCTTGTGTCTTCAAATTTTTATTTTTCTCTCATCATCTAGTCCTGCCAGTCCCTGGGAAAGAACTCACTGTGTTGTTTGGGGCTGTTCCCCCGCAGGAAATAAGGACACGGGTGTTAATTTTGGCATGTGTCACCTCAATACTTAACCCTTTCCAAGAGACAATGGTAGAGAGTTCTCTATATAAATATTGGTAAATAATTAATGGATGGTAATAAAGTAGAAAGTCTATTTCCAAACTACCTGAGTCACTCATCTTCATAGTAACCTGGCAGGCAAGAGAAGGTCACATTATTAATGAAATGAGTGTGCTTCCTTGGCCCTGATCTCATAAAATGGTGTAAGAACCCTGGAATATATCAGATAATTTCTTAATATATGCAGACAGCAATAAGAAACAACAGAATTTTTACACAGCTCTAGTCCTGGAAACATTCTCTGTATATTTGGTAAAACCATGAACTATTTATCTTTATTCACATCTTTCCCCATTTTTTAATCTTAAGAGAATTTATTTATATTAGTATGTACAGAGAACACTTTTTATTTATATTTTAAATAAAAGATTACAGATAATATAACATTTTCTCAGGTGATATCATATTCAAGCCTCAGGTAAAAAAAGCCATTGGACACAGGCAGATTAGGATATGGTCAAGTTTTATGTGCTTTTTCTCAGATTTTTTCCCCTTCATAACATTAAAGTGAGTTCCATAACATTGAGAGAAATGCAACATTTGCTCTTAGTTTGAACACAAACATCAATACTAGGATGAATAATAGAAATACATTTGTAATTTAAGTATGGTGTCTTGTAAGATGGATATATAAAACTTAGGAAAGGAAACCTAAATTAAATGAAACAAATGTACAATTACTGATTAAAGTATACAATTCACATGAAATTTAGAGTTTATGATGACATATACTCCTTTGGTTTCATTTTACCTTGTTTTTTTTCTATTATTTAACAACAAATACTGGCAATTAAAATCAAAATTTAGAATATCATTAATACAATTATAGTTCCTTACCTATGATACACCCTAATATACAGACACATTAAATGTTTTAAACCTGATATATAGATACATTAAATGTTTAATTAAAAATTTAGATAGAACTGGAGTAAATTTATTTAATATTTCATAAAACTTTAATAGATTTTGTTTGAGTAAATAAAGTAATGAAATGCCACATTGATACAATTTCAAAATTACTTGTACTAATAGCACAGACTTAACTCACACTTGGTCCTCATGCTTTAATAATGTCTCACTGGTTATTTTTTTACCACTGAGTTTATATTGATCTACATAGTCTAGAAGAACAATTTTATACCTATTTTACATAAAATAAAGTTTGTTCTAGAATGTGAAAAGAAGCTATAATATTAATTTTACTGATTTTATTTACTGTATTGCCTTATCTCCTATGTGAATAAGAATCTGGACCAGCAAAACGTATGGACAAATTCAAGTTTGTCTTGCCAGTGAGGAGACTAAAGCTATTAGCCTGTATAAGAAACAAGCTCATGCTTTTCAACTCATTAGAACCACGGACTAACTACTAGCTGAGATAGTTAAATCACAAAGCAGTCCGTAAAATTGCCATGACATTCATTTTTAATGTCAAGAATAATCCATGGTGATTGTTTGAGATTCTATTTCTCACCTAAATGGTACTCAACTAGATGGTAAATTAGCTCTTAATTTGAAAGCACTAACACACACCCCACCCCACACGCACACACACAGAGTCTTGTCTTCTCAGAAGAAAACTGCCAAAAGTTGGATGCTTTTGTTATGTTTTAATCTATTTCATTTTTAAATTATTGTTTCTGTTAGTACTATCTATGCCAGAAATGTTTTTCTGGGTAAGAAGCAAATGTGCTCAAAAAGAGGTATGAATGATTTGGATAAATAATAAAGGTTATCATTTAGACAAACAGCACCTGGTAACCAGGAAAAAATGAAGCTTAAACCAAGAACAAAGTTTGTCATAAATAGAAAACATCGGCAAATGTGACAAGGCAAAGCCTGATGTCAGAGGCCTTATGAGATTAAAGACATTTCATGATCTGAAGTGAAGCTATGATAAGAATCCAAGGGATAGTGGGAGAACAAAGGAGTCTAAGTCTGGAATCGGCAAACATTTTCTGTAGTGAACCAGACAATAAATATTTTAGGCCTTGTGGGCAACATAGTTTCTGTTGGAACTACTCAACTTTGCGATTGTAGCATGAAAGTACCTATAGGCAATACATAAAAACTGGTTATGGGTGAGTTACAATAAAACTTTATGGATACTGACATTTTCATTTCAAAAAAATTCCATATGTCATTAAACAGTATTCTTCTGATTTTTTTCTACCCTTTAAAAATGTAAAAAGGCACCCTTGTCTTGTGGCTTTTACAAAACAGGGCCATATTTTGCCCACAGATCATCATAGTTTACCAGTTTCTGGCCTAAATCTCATAGAACCACAAAATCCAATATTGTTGGATAATAATAGTATACTTATGTTAATGAGCCTCTTTTTAATTAATTCTAAGACGCTTGCAAGTGAAGAGGGTAAAACTGGTAGATAGACTTATTTTTATTTGTTATTTGTCTGTATGCCTGTATTTACCCAAATACTTATTGAGAACTGAAATTAACTAACGTGTGCTCTACCTAAAATAATTAGGGCCTTCAAAACAGTCATTCCAAATCACTTAATTGAGCACCTGCATTTGGTAGGCACTGTCCTGGGTGCTGGGATTAGCCTACTGAATGAGGGACAAAAATATTCTAACTTGAGAAAGCATACTTTCTGGAAAGTTCCAGAGGCGCACAGCCTGAGGTTGGATTTTTTTTAAATTTCAGATTAATATGTGGGAACAAATTATTAGGTTACATTGTTTGTGTTTCTTAGGTAAAAGTCCAAGTTGTAGTCAAGTCTTTCACCCTGGAACTGTGCCACACACCCCACATTTCACCCAAGGCGAGAGCACCTCCTTCTCTCCTCTTCCTCATCCCTCCTCTCTCTCCCCCTTACTTGAATTTAATTCTTTTTTTCTTGTGTGGTAGTTCATCTACTAGTTTCACATTGAGTGCATCAGATGTTTGAGCAAGTGATTCAATGCCAAAATGCTCTCAGGACAAGGTGAATAGGGAAACAGGTTAAGGCAGAAGAGGAAAAACTAGGCCAGAATATGGTCTCAGCTGAAGACTGGCTTCGAATTGATCCCATGGGGAAAATTTGAAGTAAGAATTGTACTACAGTTAGCTGCATCTTGAGGCAAGGTGCCTGGGCTTTTGTGCTCCTGTTTTAGGGAGTCATGGCCTCACTGAAGAAGCAGCTCCTATTTGGCCTAAAGATAGTTCTCCCAAGACAAGGCGACAAGAGAATCTGTGAGTGGTCATTGCAGCAATCTGGGCATGCAACTGATGTCTTTACTATGAGACAGACAAATAATAAGCACACATATTTAAAAATGTTAATGTCAGGTAGTAGCACAGCTCTGTGGCTAGATAAGACAAAGACAAAGACGGAGGGACTGACAGGCCTTTCAGATTATGGTGGTCAAAGAAGTCCCCCACACACATATACTAAGGTCAAAGCAGGACTTATCTGAAATTGATGTGACATTAGAGAAGAGACCTGAGGATGCTGATTGTCGGTCATGCGCATATCTGAGGAAAGAGAGGCTTTACATCAAGACAGAACTAGTCTTGGAATGTCCTAGGAAGAGCAAATAGGCAGCTGTAGCTGCAACATTGAGGTAGGAACTGAGGCTGGAGATGAATGGAGTGGTGACAGATTGCACAGGGCCTTATAGATCACACTAGCCTTTTCAGCACTTACACCAGGACACAAAAGCATTAAGTTCCTTGAGCATCTGCATTATGCTTTTAGAACCAGATGGACTCTCAAAAGCCATTTGGTTTAACTTCCAAATTTTAGAGATCTGTACAATGGAGAATCTTATGGAAGATAAAAGACAGGAGAGAGTTCTACACAGTCTGGAAAGTGACTTCCCATTTAATATGCTTGAGGAAAATGCCGCTGCAAATGTTTGAACAGTTTCTACATACTTTGTTCATTTGCTTAAATCCTGAATGTTAACGTCATGCCATCCATGGCAAAACTGTGAGAGAACGAGGGGTAGCTGGCTGCTGCACAGAGGAGGCACGCTCACAGTCTGATGTTAGCTTGGCATTTATTCTAGCTGTAATTTCAGCATGTGGGGAAAGGAAATGGTGATAATAGTTCCAAGCAAGTGAGCCACATTTTCCATACATACCACGGTCAGCTACAGCCAAGATGACTACAGCTCCATAAGTTGTCAGTTCCTTTAAATCCAAGGCCAAATATTTTATGTTTAAGTTGACAAATAGAGAATTGCAGACTCTTTGAAGGATTATTGGTAAATATTCATAAAGTAATTTGAAAATAACACTGCAAATGAATGACAAATAACAATACTAACACCTTCTTACTTCATTGGTTTAAAGAAATATCCATTTCATATTAATACTGGACTTCATTGAAATGTTTATTAGTGGTTTCATCTGTCATTGAGTGTATAGTAACTACATCTAATGTCCCTATTAACTCTAAATACTTTTATATTCTCCAATGCAAGGGCATTCCTTGAATATTTTATTGAAGGAAAACTTGTTACATTTCCAGTTTTACCTTAAAAAGTTAGTACCTAATCTTTCTCTGACATCAATCCTCCCATATGTAAGCTTCAGATCCTAATTCTGCTTCTTGATTCTTTGCCATTAAGAATTTCTCAGTGTTTGGATTATCCCTTACTGAGGAAATGTCCTTGAAACAATAGCCTAATTTTCATCTAATTCTTCTTCCTCTTTTTTAACATATCGAGCTACCAATGACTTTGAGGAGAAATTTAAGTCAAAGTGATGCATTTGGAAAAATTCAAAAGTTTTTAACTGAACATTTTTATACATCTTACTTTAATTAAATCTATAGTTAAAATATTCAATCATATGCAGAATAAAAATTCAATTCTTTCATGAAATTACGTACAATGTAAACATACATTCTAATATCTAGGTGGAGCAAAAATATTTCAAAATATTGTTTATGTTTGCCAACCTTTAAAATAGAATATTTCTGATAAATAGCATCATGACATACTTCAATTTTTTCAATATGCTTGTTTTAAATATATAGAATATTTGGTTGTGAAAGAACATTAATTTACTTTTAGTTAAAGAGTGATGTTTGTTCTGTTAATACATTGTATCCTTTCTAAGTATATTTATAATTAGTAAGTGTCAAAAAAGCAAATATAATTTAAACATGGTCTGGCATTCCCTCCCTAAGGAACACAGTATGCAGGCATCTTTTTTTTTTTTTTTTTGCAGTTTTTGGCCAGAGAAGGGTTTGAACCTGCCACCTACTCCTTTGAGCCACAGGCACCACTGAGGGGACCCGTATGATTCTTGTGTAATAAGGTGTGATACAACGGGTGAGGGAGCAGGACTCATATCTGCCCAAGTCTTGAATTTAAAATAGAAACAAATCCCTAATTGTTACTCTCTTCAGAGCAGAAATACTTGCTCTCCACATTTTTTAATTAGGAAAAGAAATGGTTTTGGAAAAGGCTCTTACTGATTATACAGTAAAATGATTTGGGGGAAAAATTGCTTTAAATTACTGGCACTAAATATAATGCATATACTATTTGGATCTTCATGTCAAATGCATATACTAACTTCATTCTTACATAGCCAATAGCTATACACATATAAATAAAAGTGAATAGAATATAAAGCTTCATCAGGAGTGTCGTCTGCTGGTTTCTCTGAATAGCACCTATCCACCCTTTCTGTTGAACTTCTTTGGAACACCACTGCTCTCCATCCCTTTACACTAGGACCACCAGTTAAAGAACTATGCCCTTCTGGCTGAGGTGTGGACCTGTGACTAAATCTGGGCTGACTCATGTGTATTGTTTGGGAATGTTAATTTTTATTTTTTTGAACGGAGTACCAGGAAGGTAGAAACAAATTAGTGGTAATTTATCTTCTCTGCTAACACCTCATCAATTGTCTCTTAGTTCCTGCTCACACCCCTGGATTTCCATTTTTTTCTGATACTTGGCCATTGAGTTTCCTTTGTATAACTGTATAACTGAGTATTGTATACTTCTAACAAATTCCTCTTTTTTTTGGCTTTAGTTAGCCATAAGCAAATTGTGCTACTTCCAAACAAAGATACTTGACAAATAATAAAATAAAAACACAAAAATGATAAAATATTCCATTATTCTAAAACATGCAAACTGAAATGCTTGAAATGTTTCTAACACCAAATAAATTCAAATTGGCACATAAGATGTACCATAGATCTTAATTTGGAAAGTTCAACAACTGGGCAGGTGATTATGAAATGGATGAACTCTAATACCCCAGCAAGACAAAAAAAACAACAACAACAACAACAACAAAATGACAGTTTGTATTGTCTAGCTGCATCTATCAAAAATTACATTAATATTACAATAAAGGGAAAAAGTATAAAGCTTCCAGTGAAATAGAGAAAAACGTTTGGGACCTGGGCAAGCTTGGAGTGTTTCATGTTGATCTCAGAGGATTTCCCAGAAAAATTCCCCTGATCAAGGGCAGCACCTGTGGCTCAAAGGGGTAGGGTGCCGGCCCCATATGCCAGGGGTGGCGGGTTCAAACCCAGTCCTAGCCAAAAAAAAAAAAAAATAAAAAATTCCCCTGATCAAGTTTGCTTAATGGTGGTTCGACTAACACTGAATGTTTCACCCTTCGTGTGTTCTAAGCTAAATTCCATTTCTCAGTGCATTTAGAAGCTTCAGTTGAACAAGGCTTGTTGTTACCATGTTTTCTGTATCTAGCAGAGTGATTGTACAGAAGCACACATCTACTAGAATTTGACTCTAGAGCTGCTCCTCCTGATTGATTAGGCAGCTGCTATTGGGACATGATTCCAGAAGAATTGGGGAATCTCATGGAGCATATTCTCCCTTATGCCTGCTCCACCCTCCAGACATAGCAATCCAATGTGAGAGCTGAGTATAATTTTATGATTAGAAAAATACGATCTTACTATAAGCCTTCTCTAGAAGCCACTCTAACCCTTTCTTGTAACCTCATAATAAAGCACCAGTACTATAACAAACGTAAATTTTTAGTTGCATAAACTTCATATGTTTTTAGGACAAAAACTAAACTATAGATTAGCTTTAATATTCTTTCATGGCAAGCTATTTAAATTCTTTATAGCAAAATTGATGCTTATTTAAAAGCTGATGTCTTTTTATAGTCATAAAATAAATTTAGGTACAATATTTGAATAAAGGATGCTACAAAGGTTTTGACATGCCTGAAACAAAATGTATACAATGAAATACTGAACTAGGAAGATTAAAAATTAATACCAGAAGGAAAAAAAAAAAAAAAAAATTAGATCGCAGGTGCCCACTCAGTCTCTGGTGTTCAGAAGTTACTGCTCAGTAACAAAGGTCACCCTGAGTATCCCAGTGATCAAAATAAAGGAAAGAATTACAATTGCTTTGACCTTTAAGGGTCTCAACTACCATGACCTAAAGCAATTGGAGTAGTCTTGCTACAATGTCTGCAAGGCCTTATTTGGCTCAGCTCAAACTCATGGTTTCCATGAAGAAATACAAACCTGAGTATCAGATTATCCAAATTGTAAGAGAAAGCAGAATTTCATATTTTTTTGAAATCTTCCAGATTTGAAACTCGGAAATTAATTCCTCAGGAGACTAAAGGTAACTAGTTCTAAGATAAACCACTTTAACATATGTCTTGGCTTTATAATTTATCATGACCTTGGAACATGATAAGCCTTCCCTTTAAGCCTCGTCTGAAAAAGAAGATGATAATACATTCACCCTGTAGGAGTTTTGCCAGGATTTCAATGAGATGTGTCTGATACATCAAAACAACGTAGTGAATATTAATTATATTTTGTATGAATATACTTTAGTCATTTTTGCTTACAGTTGAAACTCTGGGAATTCAAAATTAACATCCTTGCCCATGAGCTTCTTACAGACACCAGAAGCAGTGTCAGCCTAGCCCCACCACGCATCCCAGCCGGCCTTGTCCCAGGGCACCACATTGACCACCTGCCATCCAGCTGCCACGGATTCTCCTGTCCCCAGGTGGCCACCTGCCGTCCAGCTACCCACAGATTCTCCTGCCTCCAGGAGGCCACCTGCCGTCCAGCTACCCACGGATTCTCCTGCCTCCAGGAGGCCACCTGCTGTCCAGCTGCCCGCGGATTCTCCTGCCTTCAGGAGGCCACCTGCTGTCCAGCTGCCCGCGGATTCTCCTGTTCCCAGGTGGCCACCTGCCGTCCAGCTACCCACGGATTCTCCTGCCTCCAGGAGGCCACCTGCTGTACAGCTGCCGCGGATTCTTCTGCTTCCAAGTGGCCACCTGCCATCCAGCTGCCCGCGGATTCTTCTGCTCCCAAGTGGCCACCTGCCATCCAGCTGCCCGCGGATTCTCCTGCCTTCAGGAGGCCACCTGCCATCCAGCTGCCCGCGGATTCTTCTGCTCCCAAGTGGCCACCTGCCATCCAGCTGCCCGCAGATTCTTCTGCTCCCAAGTGGCCACCTGCCATCCAGCTGCCCGTGGATTCTTCTGCTCCCACGTGGCCACCTGCCATCCAGCTGCCCGCGGATTCTTCTGCTCCCACGTGGCCACCTGCCATCCAGCTGCCCGCGGATTCTTCTGCTCCCACGTGGCCACCTGCCATCCAGCTGCCCACGGATTCTTCTGCTCCCAAGTGGCCACCTGCCATCCAGCTGCTGCGGATTCTTCTGCTCCCAAGTGGCCACCTGCCATCCAGCTGCCTGCGGATTCTCCCGCCCCCAAGTTCACTTGAGAAGACCTAGTGCTGTCGGAGCGCGGCTCCTTGGATGCTTTTGCTTATTTTTTGACTAGCTTTTCAAGTTGGCTTAGGAAGAATTCTCCTCTGGGAAATAACAACATTCTTTCCACTGAGCTTTTTATCCGATTTGTGAACTAACCCGACTTGAATTTTCTGTTGAGATTTCAGTTGAGGAAAGATTATGAGAGTTTTCCAACCACCACCAACTTCAATTTCCTTGGCTGCCGTTATGTTTTCTTTCTTTCCCTTTCCTTCCCTTCCCCCTTCCCCTTCCCTCCTCTCTCTCTCTCCCTCTCTCCCTCTCTCCCTCTCTCTCTCTCTCCTTTCTTTCGACAGAGTCTCACTTGGTCACCCTTGGTAGAGTACCATAGTATCACAGCTCACACCAACCGCAAACTCTTGAGTGATTCTCTTGCCTCAGCCTCCCGAGTAGCTGGGACTACAGGCACTTGCCACAGCGCCAGGCTAGTTTTTTGTTATTGTTGTCATTGTCGTTTAGCTGGCCCAGGCTGGGTTCCAACCCTCCAGCCACGGTGTGTGTGGCTGGAGCCCTAGCTGTCGAGCTACCTTATACTCATCTCCCGGAGCTGAGCCCTGAGGTCCAGCGGCGTGGACCTCAAGGAGCTCACGCGGCTTCCTTCCCCTGGGCTTCACCATCTTGGCGCTGGAGCCGAACTGGCCTTGTCTTGGGCGCACACTGGGCACCGCGCTCAGCACCCCGGCCACCCCCACGCCCCACAGGAGTCCCTGGAGGTCACGGCCGGGCTGCACGGCCACCCGGAGAGCAGGACCCACTGCTCTGAATATTTATTCTTATTACTACATAAAATAATGTGCTGTAAAACCACAATGTATCTGCCATGACAGTGTAGCTGCTAGTTTAGATCTCTGACTTACTGTTACTAGTGTCCAGAAGGAAAAAAAAAAAAAAAATTTTTAGAGAAAGTTTTCCACAGTATCCATCTCAATATTTTTTCTCGTGAAACTTTATATAGATGATGCAACCTATAAAATAGGTACAGACAAGATCCTGAACTGTGACTCATTACTGACTCTCTCAAATCCTAAGGTTCTGCCCCACGAAGATTAATCTTTAAAAAATCAAGTCTCAAATTGCGCTGTAATATTGGAAGATAGTATATGACAATTAGCACTAAAACCTTCTTGCCAAATGTATCAACTTCTGACATAGATTTAGCTCAAAACAAGATTCATTTTTTGCTGAGTCACACATTTATGAGATTCTTTTAATGTACATTATCACTTCTCTTATCTTTAAATCTAAATTAGCTGCATCTGACACTGGCCTTGCTAATGCATTTTTTTTTTAAATAAAAGTTAATTATGCCTGTGTGGTTTCTAAAATTTATAAAATAATTTCTTATTGATCAACAAAGATTTATTGTTTAGTCATAGAACCCCATGAGAGACAGGAAACCTATCTCAATTCTGTGTTAAGCTTCAGCTTCCCACAGCAAAATCCCTTGAGGAAAGAGAACCTTTGCCTTCCCAAATGCACATCATTGCACTACCACAGGCAAGTTCCAACTCCTACAAAACAATTTTTTTTTTTAATTATAAAAATTCAGGGGGTGGCGCTGTCGCTCAGTGAGTGAGGCACCGGTCCCATATACCAAGGGTGGTGGGTTCAAACCCAGCCCCGGCCAAACTGCACTAAACACCTGCTGGGTGTTGTGGCAGGCACCTGTAGTCCCAGCTAGTTGGGAGGCTGAGGCAAGAGAATTGCCTAAACCCAGGAGTTGGAGGTTGCTGTGAGCTGTGATGCCATACCACTCTACTGAGGGTGATTTAAAAAAAAAAAAAAAAAAAAAAAAAAGTTCAGGTCTTAAACTTTATTTTTCAAATCACCTACTCTCAGTCCTCCTAAGGAAGAATACTGTTTCCTGTTTAATTGATGCTTGTCTAAACTGGTCATGCCGCCTTTCCACAGTACGATTTACTTTCAAAATTTCTCTTCTGAGGATTTATGAGGGTGCATTATGCAAAGAATAAAGACTACTAATTGCCTCTGCAACTTGTGAGGTTCCCCAAATACATGAATAACACATAAATTGACAATATGTAACATCAAACAACAGGACTTAGCCAGAGGGTATAACTTTCTATTATGTGTACTTAAGTTCAATTGAAAATTTAGAGGCAAATGTGCACCTGTTAAAGCTTATAGGCAAACATGTTAGGAAACCTACTGTTATGAATAGGCCGTCTGTTTACTTTGCTGCTTCCTATTTCACTGCTGCACTAACTCCCTGCAAGCTCTTTAAAACCTATAATTAACATCTTGAAATACTGTCTAGTTCGTTGCACTCTTTCTGCCTGTATTTGAATATGAAAGTAAAGGGTGCATGCTTTGCCAGTCTACAGAAAATGTACAGCCAAGTGTACACAAACTGCCATATAATTTATGGTGAGGACTAAATAAAATGATATATGACACATGTACAATTAGTTCATACATAGAAAGTGAAAGTTAATAAACTTTCTAAGTTACATGAAAACAACAAATGTATTGCTCTGTAGAGTGCTACCTATGTTGAGATTGGGGGGAAAATTAACAATATATGATCTTAGCTATCATAATAGTAACCTATCTTGTCACTGGTATTTTCATTCTGACAAACTCTCCAAGTGTTCAAAAAATAATTATTCTTGTTTCATAAAAAACTATGTCATCACTTTATAGAACACAGTTTTCCATACAAACTGGAAAGCTTCCATTTGAGCTCATGAAATTCTTGAAAATATCTCTATTGTAATGCAAATTATGAAATATAAAGACTCTCCGGAATTTCTGTCTATAAAGCAAGCTCATTGAGAAAATTCTGCATTTTACAATGGGAGAAATCCCTTCTACTTAAGGTGTTTTATATCTGAAACCATAAATTAGATGATAAAATTAACAGACATTTCTCCTTCAAGATTGAAAATGAAATAAATTGTAAATGATATTTTCTGATGATTTTATGTAAAATATTAACTAACATATCTATGATTGAAGCACATTTTGGGATATTTCAAAATATAATCAATTTTCTCATTTTTAATAATAAACTATCAATAAATATAAGAAAAAAATAGAGAAAATGGCTCTTTTTCATATCAGAGTATTTTCAATCATTATTTTGGCTTTGTTAACACTCTTCAAATTTGAATAAACTTAAAAAACAATACTAAAAGGTATATAAGATATTTTCTTTAAAAAGATTGTATTTGACATTTTTCATGGTGATTATTAATTTGTTCTACATATTATAAGTTTATTTACTTGTGTATTTATTTTGGGACAGAATCTCACTCTGTCACCCTGGGTGGAGTGCCATGGCATCATCTTAACTCACCGCAACCTCAGATTCTTAGCTTCAGTCTCTTGGGTAGCTGCAACTACAGCAACCACCACAACACTTGGCTAGTTTTTCTATTTTTAGTAGAGACAGGTTTCACTATTGCTCAGTCTGGTCTCCAACTTCTGAGCTCAAAAAGTCCTTCCACTGCAGCCTCTCAGAGTACTAGGATTGTAGGCCTGAGCCACCATGGCCAGCTACATTATAAATTAGAAAATAACATTATGTTATACTTGATGATAACCTGAAAGCTCTATGATTATAAGCAATGACAAAATATTATTAAATTGCCTATATAATTAATACAGCTTTTTCTTGGTTCAAGTCAGATTAAGGGAAGAAAAATGAAATAACAATTTAGAAAAATTTAATAGCATAGCTTAATAAAATTGGTCTACATGATTTACATGTTAAATTCTATGTCCTGAAATTTCTGTACCCTGAGTGATTTTTTCTCCAAAGGTCCGTTAAAGGGTGGCTCTCACGCAGAGAGGGGAGGGCTCTCCTCACACCAGCGCTTCCTTGCAAGGGTTGGAGCTGCAGCAGCACAGGCCCGAAACATCCCTTCTCTGCTGTCTCCTTCTGTTCCTCATTGGCTCCTGCATCTGCTTGCCCTCCGATGCTGCTCAGAAATTGTACAACAAACTGAAGTTTTGATTCCAGTATATTTTGAATTGAAACCAGAGATGTACTAGAGTTTAGATTCTTTCATTTGATTAAGTTGCATTGGGGGAAGAGGCAAGATGGCTGACTCAAGCCAGCTTTCCACAGAGGCACCCATTCAGAAGAAAAATTAAAGGACAGAAGTTTAGCAAGTAAGTCAATGGTCTGGAGCTCAGCCAAGAGAGAAGGTTGAAGAACACACAGCAACCCTGCTGAGGTGAGCTGCAATTCCAAGGAAACAAACAATAGGTACAAAATCCATCGTCAAGCAGACAGGAGTCCCCTCCTCCATGAGAATGGCTCACAGTATACTCTATATAAACAAGTGGGCAGAGTTCAGATCCCCTCCTATGTTATCCCATGGGAGAGACCCTCTAAAAACAGAACTCCTTCCCTAGAGAGGACTTACAAATGTACCATGCACTCTCCCACCAGGAATAAAACTGTATAAAATTGTATATATTATCTACCTGTAAATATGAACTCCCAGCACTCCCCTCCACTCTCACTCTGTGGTCTGGAGGCCTGTCCCTCATGAAGTCCAGATTCTTGGGCATTTTCTTGAGAGGTGTTTACAGGGCATGGGCTGTTGCTAGTCTGTGCTGATTCTGTGGCATGGGAGTAAGGAGAAGACCATGAACTGAGGCTAAGGGAACCCTATGGGACAGGGAAAGGTGGTGCCCCGTGGTACAGAGCAGCAGTGGTAGCAGCGGGAACAATAGGGCTCACACCCCTGGGGATGTTATGAAGAGACACTCCCTGCCTCTATGGGCAACCAGAGGAAGCTGGGTATCTTCTCTGGTGGAAGCCACTAGCGGAATAGATCTGGGATGGAAATGCAGGCCCCATGATTAAAGGGTATGCCTGAGTAGTATCTGCCTGGGTGGGGTGCAGCAGGGATGCGCTCAGAGATGGCAGACTCCCAGAATAGGGCTGAGCAGAAGGACTGCTTTAGTGAGCCTAAGATGCACTCAGCCCTCAGGGGATCATAGCTGAGACAAAAGCAGGCAGGAAAATGAAAGCTGAGTGTGAGCTCTAACTGTGCCTGCCCCAAAACAGACTGAAGCCTAGCCAGATACCCCAGGTCCAGGCAAAGGCAAAGACCAGGGCTGAGTCACAGTTTCTGTGAACTCAAACAGCGTCTGATTTGCAAGGGAATATAGATGGGACAGAAACAATTTCTGTGAAATTGTTCTGTCAGCAACATCAACCAGGGGCGGGCTGGAACTGAGTGAACCATTCCAGCCTCCAATAAGCACCCGAAGTTATCAGGCCTCAGCTCCCCCTGCAGGATAGTGGCAGAGAGAGCAGAGGCCTGGTGGAGGAGACATAGATCTCCCTGTGACTCATGCAGGCACAAACCCCTAGAGCATTGGTTCATTGGAGGGAACTGGGTCACAGCCCTGCCAGGTTACCAGTGATTGGGTGTGACAGAGGTGCAAGGTGGAGAAGGTAGTCAATCTTTCCAAACTAATTCATTTTCTGGGTGGGTCCTTCTAACCTCATGGTGCACCAGAACGAGTCATACTTCTGCTGCCAGCAGAACCATGTTATCTACTTGCTAGAGACCATTTGAATTCTCCCACCTGAGATGGGTGCTGACTGGGACAATTGATTTGGACCTCTTGAACTGGGCCAATCACCCAAGGAATATCCAAAGTGGTACCTTCAGTGTGTGGTTGAGTGAAGGTTTGATTTACATATTCCAATTGTTGCCTGTGGGGGGAAGGATGATTTAATTTCTGGTATTTCTCCACAGCTAAGACTTTAACCCAGAGTAACTGATTCACTAGGGTAGGACAGAGAGACCAGCTGAAAACAAGACAGAGCCACTTAGCCCCACCACACCAAGCAGGACCCCTCTTTCTCAGGCTGTAGCACAGTACGGGTCCTTTGCGAACCTCTACGGGAAAAGGGAAAGACACCAGTTCCAGCTTTGGGGCAAAGGGCTGGTTAATAACAACTCCTGGAGCCCCCAACCCAACTTCACCTTATCTGCTCATCTAGTCAAACAGTGTAAAATAATCATGGGGTGGAATCAGCGGAAAAACTCTGGCAACATGAATAACCAGAGTAGATCAACTCCCCCAAGGAATGACATGATGGACACAACTGAAGATCTCATTCATCAACAGATGCCTGAGATGTCAGAAAACAAATTCAGAATTTGGATTGCAAATAAGGTTAATAGAATGGAAGTAAAGTTGGAATTAGAAATTCAAGGAGCATTTCAAAAGTTATCCTAAGAATTCAATGAATTCAAAGACAAAATCATGAAAGATTTTGACACATTCAGACAAGATTTTCAAACCTCAAAGATCTGAAAAATACAGTAGAATCCATCAGTAACGGAATGGAGCAAGTAGAAGAAAGAATTTCTAACATTGAACACAAAACTTTTGAATGCTTCCAAGCACTCAAAGAGGAAGAGAAGTTGAGAACAAAAACAGACCATTCTTTCAGAGAGCTATAGGATAATTTGAAGAAAACTAATATTCGCCTTATAGGAATCCCTGAAGGTGACAAGGTGGCTTCAAAAGGCACAGAGGCTCTTCTTCATGAGATAATGAATGAGAACTTTCCAGACATGCCAAGAGATTCTGAAATCCAGATTGCATACAGTTTCAGAAACCCAGCAAGGCTCAACCCAAATAAGACATCTCCTAGAAACATTATAATTAACTTCACCAAAGTTAAAATGAAGGAGAAAATTCAGAAAGCAGCCATATGGAAGAAAACCATAACCTACAAAGGGAAGAACATTAGAATGACTGCAGATCTCTCTGATGAACTCTTTCAAGCTAGAAGAGGGTGCTCATAGACATTTAACCTCCTAAACAAAACAACTTTCAACCCAGGATCCTGTATCCAGTGAAACTGAGTTTCATTAATGATGGAGAAATGTAATACTTTAATGATTTCACATGTTGAAGAAATTTGCCATAACTAAACCAGCTCTCCAGGATAGTCTCAGACCTACCCTCCATAATGATCAGAGCAATCCTCCACCACAAAAGTAAACTCACTCAGAAACTTTGTATCAAATTCCAATTTCCACAGTGGTAAAAGGATTAAAAATGTCCACTCGATTTTTGAAAAACTTGATACACAAAATTCTACCAGGCTCATTAATATTTAAAAATAATGTGAATAGCTTAAATTGCATTCTAAAGAGGCACAGGTTGGCTGACTGAATACAAAAACTCAGGCCAGATATCTGCTGCATACAAGAATCTTATCTTACCTTAAAGGCTCAGGGTAAAGGAATGGTCATCTATAATTCAGGCAAATGGAAATCAGAAAAAATCAGGTGTTGCAATTTTATTCACAGATACAATAGGCTTTAAACCAACAAAAGTAAGGAAAGATAAGAATGGTCACTTCATATTTGTTAAGAATAATACTCAATATGATGAGATTTCAATTATTAACATTTTTGCACCCTACCAGAATTTGCCCCAATTTATGAGAGACTGTAACAGACATGAGCAATGTGATTTCCTCCAGCACCATAATAGTCGAACATTTTAACACTCCTTTGGCAGTGTTGAATAAATCCTCCAAAAAGAAGCTAAGGAAAGAAATTCTAGATTTAAACTTAACCATTCAACATTTGGATTTAACAGAACTCTACAGAACATTTTACCTTAACAAAACTAAATACACATTCTTCTCATCAGCCCATGGAACATACTCCAAAACTGATCACATCTTAGGTCACAAGTCTAAGTTCAGCAAACTTAAAATAATGGAAATTATTCCTTGCATCCTCTTGGACCAGCATGGGAGAAAACTTAAATTTAATAACAACAGGAATAGGCATACTCATATGAAAACATGGAAGCTAAATAACCTTATGCTAAATGATAGCTGGGTCATAGATGCAATTGAGAAGGAAATTACAAAATTTTGGAATAAAATGATAGTGAAGACACAAATTATCAGAACCTCTGGGAGGGGTGGAGACAAGATGGCGGACTAAAGCCAGCTTTTCACAGAGGCTCCCGTCCAGAAGGAGAGTTAAAGGATGGAAATTTAGTAAGTAACCTGGAGGATTCGAGCTATACCAGGAGAGAAGGTTGGAGATCGC
>CAUYPK010052111.1:0-62361 GCA_963574355.1 Loris lydekkerianus | reverse complement strand
TTTTTAAAAAAAAAAAAAAAAAAAAAAAAAAAAAAAGCTCAACAACTTTAGTCATCAAACAAATGCAAATCAAAACTACAATGTGCTATCCTTTCACCCCAGTTAAAATAGCTTTTATCAAAAAGGGCAATAATGGATGCTGGTGAGTATGTGGAGAAAGGGTAACCCTTGCACACTGTTGGTGGGAATGTAAATTACTATGGAGAATGGTATGGAGTTCCTGAAAAAACTAAAAATAGAACTACCATGTGACCCAGCGCTCTCACTGCTGGGTATATATCTGTAGGAGGGGAAGTCAGTATATCAAAGATGTCTGCACTCCTGTGGCACTATGACAGTAGCCAAGGTGTGGAATCAACCTAAGTGTCCATTGTTGATTAAAGGCTAAAGAAATTGTGGTACATATATACCATGGAATATTATATGTAGCCACAAAAATAATGATATCCTGTCATTTGCAACAAAATTGATGGAACTGGAGAACATTATGTTTAGTAAAATTAGCCAAGCACAGAAACACAAATCTAGGGTGTTCTCACTCATATGTGGGAGTGAAATATTAAAATCAATTAATTTCATGGAGCCAGAGTGTGGAATGATGGTTACTAGCAACTGGGAAAGGTAGCTAGCGAAGGGTGAGGGTGAAGTGAGGATGATTAATGGATGCAAAAATATAGTTGGATAGAATGAACAGTATTTGATAGCACAACAAAGTGATGATAATTAACAATGTTAGGGTATACTTTAAAAACTGAAAGAGTGAAAGTGGACTGTTCCTACCAGGAAGAAATGTTAAATGCGTGAGGTGATGGATACCCCAATTACCCTGATTTGATTAATTCACTTCATATGCCTGTATCAAAATATCGCATGCGCCCTATAAATATATGCAACTATTATGTAGCCATAATAATTAAAAATAAAATAAAAAATAAGCTTTAAAATTTTATAATTTCAAAAATGCTATATAAGTGTAACTTACATATCATGTATCATGTGTAGCTTTTAGTGTTGGCTTTTTTCCACTCAGGAGGATTCCCTGGAGATCCAACCAAGTTCACACATGTATGAATTATATGTCCCTTCTAGTTGCTGAATTGTATTCCATGCTGGGTAGGTGCCACTACCACTTACCACTGTTAAGTTTAACCATTGACCTGTTGAAGGAAATACAGGCTGATTCCAGTTTGAGGCTATTACAAATAAAGCTGCTTTGAATATTCACATACAGGTTTTTGTGTGAACATAAATTTCATTTCTGTAGGATAACGTCAGGAGTACAATTGCTGGGTCATATGGTAGCTGTAAACTTAGTATTTTGGGAAATGACAAAATTGTTTTTTTCTATAGTGGCTATGCCATCCTGTGTTCTCACCAGCAATGCAATGCACACATTATCTGGTTTCTCCACCTTCTCACCAGCGTTGATGTTACTATTTTTTTCAAGCTATTCTGATAGGTATGCATTACAGTTTTAATTTTCATTTCCTTAGTGATTTATCATATTGAGTTTATTTAATTGTCTTTGTGTTTATTTGTTTAATTGTCTTTGTTTATTTTCTTTCTGGTATTTTCTTTTTTTAATTGAGACAAAGTCTCACTTTGTTGCCCTCGGTAGAGTTCTGTGGCATCACAGCTCACAGCAACCTCCAACTCTTGGGCTCAAGTGATGCTCTTCCCTCAGCCTCCCCAGTGGCTGGGACTACAGACACCTGCCACAACAGCTGGCTACTTTTTTTGTTTTAGCAGGCCTGGGCTAGATTCAAGCCCACCAGCCCTGGTGCCTATGGTCGGGACACTACCCACTGAGTATGAGTGCTGCCCTTCTTTCTGGTATTTGGGTATGAATTGCATTAACCATAGAGATCAATTTGGGAAGAAGTGCATTACAATGCTGAGTCATCCAGTCCGTGAACTCTGCATGTCTCCTTATTACATCATCTTTGGTTTTATTCATCAGCATTTTGTAATTTCAAGCATACAAATCCTATAGGTATTTTATTAAGTACATACTTGAACATTTACCTTTCTTTGGAACAACTGTACATGGTATTGTATTTTTAATTTCAGTTTTTGCACTTTTATTGTTCACATATAGAAATATGATTTCTATTTTTATGCTAATCTTGTATTCTGTGACCTTGAGGAATTCATTACATGAAGTCTTTTTGAGACTAAATTCTGATCATCATATAGCTGAAATATGTAACCCTTAGGCAAAAGCCTGAGGTCTTTGATGTTGCCTTTTATATTTGAAACGACCTAAAGCCGATACATGTTTATTTTAGACCTGCAGCAAACCACTGGGAGATGCTGCAAATATGTTGCAAGAGGATCCATTAACTGATCTGTGATCTATTTTAACTAACCACCTTTTCATGCAGAACAGGTGGAGCCTAATAATGAAGAAATGATCTGAGATCAGCACTTTATAGAGACCTTAATTCTAATTTCAGAATTACTTGTCAAGAAACTCTTATTATATCAGTGAGTGAAAAATTAGGTGGTTCAGGGGCTTGGAACCACATTTAAGTTGTAAATTATTTCAGAAGTTATAGAACATGCAGAAATTATCTTTTCAAACAAATATGTGGCCAAATTGGTGCGTGCCAGCAACCAGCCCAAAGCAGCATAGGAAGATAGCTGAGCTTGTATATCTTTCTTTCTTATGTTCTTTTCCTTTTGAAGAGTTTCCTTTAAGAAATTAAACAGGACGAAATCCTCAACTTCATTTTCTTTCCCCCAGTTCCCTAATTTCGATTCAGAACCACATCTTTGTTTAAGGGTTTATGTAGATAAACCTCAATTTTGTCAATCTCAATTTTGTCTAAGAAGTAGGATCAACTTCTAATTTTCGGTGTTAAATCCTATGCTCTACTTTCTCCCGCAATATTCTCAAGATGACTGCACCAGGTTATGTCCTGTGCTGGGCCAGACATTGTCATAAACCAAATATCTGCCCCTGCGCTGCTACTAGCTGAGAAGTGCTACCTGCACGGTGTAAAACAGCATATGCTCAGCAAGTGCAGTGGGTTACTAGAGTACCAAATGTTGAAGGGAACAGAGAGGAAGCCCAGAAATGCTCATTGTATGTGTCCCTTCCTACCCAGTGCCAGAAGCATCTGGAATTCTCCTGGAATAGTCTGGGGCTTCTTAGGTGAGCTCAAGGAAAAATTAATCCAAATGGTTAAATTTTCTTTCTTTCTTTCTTTTTTTCTCTTTTCGTTTCGTTTCTTTTCTTTTCTCTTTTCTCTTTTCTCTTTTCTCTTTTCTTGTTTTCTGACAGTCTCAAGCTGTTGCCCTGGGTAGAGTGCTGTAGCGTTACAGCTCACAGCAACCTCCAACTCCTGGGCTTAAGCGATGCTCTTACCTCAGCCTCCCAAGTAGCTGGGACTACAGGTGCCCATTGTAGTTGCCATTGTTGTTTGGCAGGCCTGGGCTGGATTTGAACCCGCCAGCTCTGGTGTATGTGGCTGGTGCCCTGGCCGCTTGAGCTACAGGTGCTGAGCCAACATGGTTACATTTTCTTAACCATTTGAAACCCCAAAGTAAGACCCACAATGGTAGATAAGAGTGGTAACTTGTCATTAATTGTAAATTAGAGAATTTGTCGTCATCAGCTGCCTTGGTGGGGGTGATGGTGGGTGGGGTCAGGGGAACAGAAGGAAAAGAAAATGAATAAAAAGGCCTGTGCAGGCAATAGAGAGCAGGATGGACTGAGGAGAATGTGTAAGGCACACCTTGTCTAAAACACTCAAATTTATAACAAATTTCAAAGTGTAGATATGGCAGCAAAAAAACAAAACAAACAAACCCCACATGCTAAGGCTCAGAGTGATTCACAGCTGAAATCCTGGCACTCTGGGAGGCTGAAGCCCCGTGGATTGCTTGAGCTCAGCCCGAGCAAAGCAAGACCCCGTCTCTACTAAAAAAAAATAGAAAAACTATCTGGGTGTTATGGTGGGCCCCTGTAGTCCCAGTATCTCCTAGTATTCAGGAGGCTGAGACAAGAGGATTGCTTGAGCCCAAGAGTTTGAGGTTGCTGTGAGCTATGATGCCACAGCACTTAAGCCCAGGGTGACTGAGTGAGATTCTGTCTCAAAAACAAAACAAAACAAAGAAAAAAACCCACATGCTAACTAAAGTTTTTGTAAGGCCACTAGTATAAAAAACCTTGAAGTGGTAGCTGGAAATGTGTAGAAAAAAAATTACTAAAGATTGCAAATGTTTGTTTTGAGTTTGCAAAGATAATCAGATCTCAGATCAGTGAATTGGTGACTAGCTACTAGTTAGTCCCCCAAAGGTGGCTTAATGGCTTACTCCATTAAAGAACTCAAGCTTCCAGTACACTACCAAAAACAGAATTCAAAGGGTTGCCTTTTAATTTAAGCAAACAGACATTTATTAAAATTACTGTTCTGAGAAACATATTTATGTGCATTATAAACAAGAACGCTTTAACATTAAAAAATTTGAACTTTAAAAAATATGTAAAATGTTCAAAAAATGTAAACAGGAATTTTCATCTCATTTTCCATATGGTTACATAAGCACCTTAAATATCAACACAGATCACAGGCAGGCCCATTTACATTCATAAGAATTTTCTAAATAAGAACAAATTAATTTGAAAATTGTTTCCAAAATTAAATGTTATTTTTTGGCAGCTAAAGTAACACTCGTTGTAATCAAGACTGAAGGATAATGTGTGCTACAAGTAAGTAAAATGTCCACATAGTTGAAGATTTTTTTCCCTTAAAAAGCAACATTAAAATACCTATCTTTAACATTTCCAGTAGACGCTTTCCTACAGCTTTCTATGACTTTTTATATTTGAAGATATGGAACATGAAATTCGATTTTCTTGATGACTTTTGTTAGCATTATAAATGCCTGGTATTTTTTTTAGCATTTTCTTTCAAAATTTTCTCTCTTAATGGTTGGTGGTTTATTGAACTTTATACGTCTATGGTGGCCTGGGATAACTCTACAAGTCCAGTATTGATTATTACCTGCAACAGGCAAATAAGCTAGGCTATTAGAAATATTTGCTAAATAAGAGTCAATAATCATCGAATGAGATTTAAAGAAATACGTTCAGAAAACAGAGCTGATGGTTATGACAATTCTGTTAGGCAGTCAGAGCTCCCTAAGGTCTCTGTTTAGTGTTCTTAATAGTTTTTAGATAAAGATTATGTTCTTGGTTTTCAAGAAGACTGACTTTTAGAATAACAACTTTCAGAAGGAAAATGTCATTGGTTTTTAATTAAAGAAGACATCTTTATGCACTAAGATCGAATGAAAGATCTACTTTTGTTTCTAGTCTCAATTGCATTTTTAAAAATTTTAAATGTGTTAAGAAGTTTAGTTTTTTCCAAAAAACCCATAAGTATTGTTTATTTTAAATAAAAATATAGTTATTCTTAATATAGACCTGAAAAAGTTATCTATAACTTCTTAGAGGTGCTGTAACAAATTACTGCAAACTGGGTTAAACAATAAAACTTAACTCTCTCTGAGTTCAGGTGTTAGCAGGGTGGATTCTTTCTGCAGATTCTGTTCCAGGTGTTTCTGAGCTTCTGGTCCCTGGTTTTCAAGAAGATAGACTTTTAGGATAACAACTTTCAGAAGGAAAGTTTCCAGTTTCTCTGAGCTTCTGGTGTTTTCTGGCAATCCCTAACCTTCCTTGGCTATTAGCTTTATCACGACAATCTTTCCTTTCCTCGTTACACTGTCTTCTTTGGTGTCCCCTTTTCTTGTAAGGACACCAATCATTGGGTTTAGGGCAGACTGTAATCCAGCATGATTTCATTTTAACTTGATCTTCTCTTATTATTTTGAAAGACTCTGTCACTCTGGGTAGAATGCCTTGGTGTCATAACTCACAGCAACTCCAACTCCTGGGCTCAAGCAATTCTTGCCTCAGCCTCTCCAGTAGCTGGGACTATAGGCACCTGCCACAACACCTGGCTAATTTTTCTATTTTTAGTAGAGATGGGGTCTTTCTCTTGCTCAGGCTGGTCTTGAACTCCTGAGCTCAAGCAATCCATCCACCTAGGCCTCCCAGAGTGCTAGGATTACAGGTGTGAGTCACTGCACCTGTCCAAAGACCCTATGTCCCAGTACGGTCACACTCACAGGTTTTGGGGGTTAGACCTTGAATGTATCTCTTGGAGGGACACAGTTCTGCCCCCGGACACGTATGTGTGCACATTATTTAATATGTACTACAGAATGTACAATGTAAAATTACACGAAGCACAGAGTTTCTTTTGCTGGATGATTTTACATATATGGAGGAGATAACCAACTTCAAATCGATTTTTAAATGGTACCATCTTAAAAATAAAGATTTTAATGTCTTACTTGGAAAAAGCCTGTAACCTTTCAAGTCAAAGAATGAAGTTCCAGCAACAGGAAACTCTCTATTCTGGCCATTCCATCTTGATTCTAAGGGAACATTCTAATTAGAACCAACCCTCATAATTACTTTATATTAATAGCATTATAAGGTAAATGTTCTTTTATCTGGGTTTTATCTCTCTGCTATAAATTGCATTGTTACCTCATCTCATGCCCCTCGCATTATCAATTATTGGAGACACTTCTTAGACAGAATCGAGGCCATGAGTAATTGGAGAAGCAGCTGATAGTTGAAGGAAATTTTTTTACCTTCTCTTGCAAGGATGAATCTCTAATTTGGCTGTGAAAATGCTGATATAAGACACCCCTTTAACTCGCTCTGGGAGTTTTTTGAAAGCCAGTATAAAAAGCTATTGAACAGGCAGAGAGATTCCTAACAGATGAATCTCTGGCTTATTTTTAGATTTTTTTTTTTTTTCCCCGTTGTCTTGCAAAGAAGAAAGAGCATTTATGCTTATCAGTATGAAGAGCAGATGATACCTGCTCTTGTTCATCAATAGCCATCAGCGCCCTAAAACAATGGAGAAGTTTGTAGTTTAGGGAACAGATTTCTATTTATCTACTTTTGAGCTCCACGGAAATTGGCAGCCTTGAAGAAGAAGACATTTAGGAGCCCCAAATTCCTAGATCCACCCAGAAATCCAGCTTGATCCATTTTCTCTCTTTCTAGAGGTCTGATTTATGTCAGAAGATTGTGATTATGGCTATCAGGTTGCCTTTCTCACAAGCCTTTTCAATTTGCACCATTATCTATCTGGTGATAAGAGTTAATGGGCCTGTGTCTTCTGAAAAATACAAAAGGGGCTTTGCCACAAACACTGGTGAGACACCGTGGACTGAGGAGTGGCTCTTGTGGATGCTATTACTAGGATGGTAGCTGACAAAAACATCCAAGGTGCAAGTTCTCGTTCCGAGACACTTGAAACCCTAGTCATTCTATTAATGGAGATATATTATCTCTCTGAGAATTTCCTGTCAAACTCTGTTAAGTAAATAAAGAAAAGGTGAAATCTTAGAAACAGAACAAAAGGGGCTAAAGCCTCCCCTGGAAAGAAGAGAGCCAGCTGTTTACTGTGTTAATTTGAAACAAAATGAAAATGTATGTTTTTCATCTTTGTGGAATATAATTTTCAAACACAGGCTCAGAGTTGGCTTTAGAGAACACCTGTTTCTCTTTTGAAAAAAATATTTAGTGGTCTGTTTTTTGTGTGACAAATGTGATCAGGACTCTGACCTGAGACACATGTCTAGCTGACACTTGCATCTTGTCTCTAATTTGATCCCAAACCACAAAGTACAGGCTGTCCCCGGGTTATGAACGAAATAGGTTCTGTAGGTTTGTTACTAAGTTGCATTTGCATGTAAGTTGGAATAGGTACATTTAGCTATTACTTATAATAGCCTCTGTTCCTCTCAAGTCAAACATCAGCGAGATGTTTGTAACTCAGGGACTGCCTGTAATAGTTGAATCATTTAGCCGTGTTGTAGTTCAATGTATCAAGATCAGAATAGACTGACATTTTATAGTCTGAGACCTATAATTTTATCTATTAGGCAGGACCTAGGAATTTTGGTGTGAGTGAGCAGAGCCACTCAGCTCCATGCAAATCTCAACCAAATTCCATGTTGCCCTAGGAATCCAATCCATAACTCATATTTCATCCTGTGAGCCAATGGCTCTCAACTTGGGATGATATCCTCTACTTAGTGCCAAGGGTGATATCCAAATGTGTGGAGACATTTTTGGTTATGATAACTGGAAACATTATAACCAGTATCTAGTAGGCAGAGACCAGGGAAGCTACTGCACACCCTAGAGTGCACAGGACAGACTCCCACAGCAAAGGATTTATTGGCCCCAAATGTCAATAGTGCCATAGTTGAGAAACTTAGCTTTAGAACAGTGATCTTTAAACACCAAACTGTGTCCAAACCACCTGGAGAGCTAATAAGGGCCACCCAGAGGCCCAGGTTCATTGTAGTTTTACTAAGGTTCCAGGTGATTCCCACTGAAGTTCAAAAACCACTGTTATAGGACATTAATTAGGTTTGGAAGTTGGCCATGAGCTATTATTCAAAACCTTTTTTGAGTATATGTAGTATACTCTTCAATTGCTCTAGACCTCTTACACAGGAAAGAAATAAATCCTATAACAATAATTTCTTAATTATTATTCTAGACCAGTATTTCCCACCCAATGCATGGATTGTATAAGAGGATCAATATGTGTGTAACCATCGCTCATAGACCTGAAAAAAAAGTTATCTTACACATCTAAATATATGAATATTTTCCAAATTACATAGATGATCTGATTAATAATGTGTACATTCATTTAAAAGTATTACTCACCTAGTGTTTTTAAAAAAGAGATGAACATTAATATAGCTCTGTCATATGTGGGTTTCCAGAATATTTCAGTATTTATTTTACAAGGGGGTCCTCCAACTTGAAAGTCATCAGCAGACTACATTTTCAAGATTTTTTCCATTTTGAAAAATAGTAACAGTATCAGAGCTCCCACCAGTTTCTTCTGAGATTCCATATAGATTTCTACATCTAATACTCAGTTTCTCCAATAAGTCACCTGAGGATCTTGTACTACCGATTTTGATTAGGTTGACTCCGACTTGTGATTCTGCATTGTGATAGGCTCTTAGGAGAGGCAGTGCCTGGGTCCTCACACCACAGTCTTAGTAGTAGGGATTCAGATTTGTCATTTTCTGGAAACTTACGCACTCTCAGCACCACACTTCTTAAAAGGCACATACTGTTGAAATCACTAGATCTCAGTAAAGCAGGGAGAGCAAAAAGAAAAAAAAAACCATACAAAACAAAACATTACATCTCATGTTTAGCTTGTGTAAACATTACAGAAAGTCCTTCTCCATAAACTGATTCATTTTTTTAACACTGTAACCACACGAAAGGATACAGGAAGAAAATTCAGATGAGAACAACATCCCATATAGCAAGTATCTTAGTCTGCTAGTTGTTAGTCTGTTACAAAATATCTTGAACTGGGTAATTGATTAACAGCATACACCTTTGCTCACCATTCTTGGACCTTCAAATTCAGCGTCTGGTAGGGCTGCTTTCTGCCTCAAAGATGACACCTCAAAGATGCTGTGTCCTTATGTGGTGCAAGGAGCAGATAGGTCCCGCATGCTCTATTATAAGGGCAGCCATCATGCCCTAATCGTTTGCCAAAGGCTTCACCTCTCAATCAAAAAACCGCAGTGGGGGGTTAAGATTTTAACATATGAACTGTTTTTTTTTTTTTGGGGGGGGAGGACACAAACATTGGGTGGGCCCCGGCATTAGGATGCTCCAGAAAGCCCTGAACATGAGCCACATTCATTCATTTCTCCCCATCTCCTCCCAAGCACTGGCAACCACTTATCTTCTCATTGTCTTTGTAAGAGTATTACCTTTTCTAGAATGTCATATAGTTTCTTTAACTTGGCAATGTGCATTAAGGTTTCTTTCTGGTTTTTCCTTGGCTTGATAGCTCATTTCTTTTTAAAGGTGAGTAATATTCCATTGTTTGGGTGTCACTAGAAGCTTTTGATTTGCAGAGTACCATGCTAAATCCCTGGGAACACACAATCAAAGACACCTCACACTCAACCACCAACCTTATGCCTAGAGGGCTGCATCGTAATTTTAATAATGCATTATCTCATCTATTTCTCATAAAGTCCCTGTGAGATAGGTACTAATTTCTCTGTTTTCCACACGGAAACTAAAGCTCAGCTAACTTAGTTAACTTGTCCAAAGACAGCGTGTGGTAGTGCTTATATCTGAACTCAGGACTTTTATCCCACTATATCTCACTCCTGTCAATATAAAGATTTATATGCACTGTCCTTAGAGATATTACAGGCCAGTGGGAAAAGGGGCAGAAGCATTTGCCTCACATGCCTCAGCTTCTCCATCGATATCTGTTTACTTAAGTGGAATTCTCTTTTGCTGCCCACTATCTCCTATCTTCTATTTTAAGCACCCTCTAAAAATTGTACCTAATATTAAGTAGTTCAGATCTTGTCCTCAGCTTGCATTCCCTACCAGAAACACACACACACTCACACACACAAATAAATAAATAAAATAAATAACCCCAAGTGAACTCCTGGTAGTTGATTAAATGGGGGACCTCCTATCCTATGCTGCTCTGTCTGACTTGAAAGTCCATTCTTTTCTCACTGCATCACAGTTCATGTCTCCCTGAGATGACACAGGTATGGCTGGTTAACCAGCTCAATCCTCTCTAATTTCTCGTACTTAGCACTTTCTCTGATATCTTGACCATATGGTTTGCTATTAGCAGACTGGGGGGTCCAGTAAGAAGAGTTGGCAAGGTCATGGACTGAAGCTCAAGGTCAGAAGAGTAAACAGTGTATTCCCCCTGTTCCAGAAGCTTTCGTGCTTCAAGGGCCTAGCTTTGGGTTGGCCACCCAGCCCCCAGCTCTAATCCCTTCTCTAATCCATTTGGCTGAGGCAATAGTGTATCCTATTTTCCTAACTACAACTGTGAATTTTTCCCTCCTCTGCTAAGCGTTTCCCAGTGAAAGGAAAACAGGGTAACTTTACAATGGAGAAATCTGACAGATGCGCCCTTCGTCATCCAGGAGTGGGAAAAGTAAAACCCTAGACTACCAGGAAGAATGTCCTGAGAGTAACACAGCATCCCCTGTGTGACATGATTCCCTGAATCTACTTGGGAGGGGTCATTAGACCAAACTTGGGTTGGATTAATGACCAAGTTTTAAGATTTCACAAAATCTTAAAAAATAACCAAGTTACAAAAGTCAAAGAAACAGTTACAGACTGAACCAAGAAGGCAAAAGAGAAATGCAAACATCTGCAAAAGTGTGATTCTGACAATGTTAATTTCCCGCTGTCCATATTAGTATGGTGATTATGTAGAAAAAAGTTCTCAGTGGTAGGAAATACACGCTGAAGTATTGGAGGTGATAGGGCATCATGTCAGCAACTTAATCTTTGTCATGTTCTTCCAACTTTGTTCTAAGTTTGAGATAGCTTCAAAATGAAAAATTCCAAGATAACTCCCAGTGGCTGCGTTCTTTTCCATGAAGCCCGTGGCTGGTATGTGGGGACTTCTGTAATGTGATTCCGTCCTCCCAGCCCTCACTGATTCCATGGCTTCTCTGGCTGCTGGTCAGCCCCTCACTGTTCCAGGAGATGCTGCACCATTCACATTTCTGGTTTCCCTCCACAGTCAAAAATGGCCCATCTCCTCCCTGCTTATCAACAGCCTATTCATTAGTCCAAATCCAAGGTAATTCTCCCCTTCATGTCCAGGCTGTGATCATTCCAGATACTGCTGCAAACACCTTCTTTGTAGGATGTGCACAATAAACACCTACTTGCTAACCCATCACTGCCTGATTGGATCTTCACTGGTATAAAAGAAAGACCTATTTACAATTCATTTCTCTGTGGAAAAACTCAGAATGTTATTAATGCAAAAGACTTCTAATCCTTTCAGCCTTCACCAAAACCTTAAAACATGTAGCAGGCAGGCTAAAAAGCTAACTTGCTCAAACCCAAGAAAATCTCAGTTGTAACCTCTGAAACATTCTCAGTAACTGATAACCAATTAGCTCCGTGTTCATCTGACACTTCTTGCATCTTTCAACTCACCTTTCTCAGTGACCGGATCATCTCATTAACACTTGCGTCATAAAATGTGTTCAGCTAATACAGAACTTGAGAAGTAGCAGAATTAGAGAATTCCGGCACCTGCTGGGTGCCTATGGCAATATTAGCCTCAGTCATTTGCCCCACAAAACAGACACACCCCCACACCCATGCCCACTTCCTTGTGGGATTCTGATCTTTTTAAGATATCTTGTCTTTCAGCTAAAATTTATCCTTTGGGGAAGAAAAGGAGTGAGAATGCAGGTGGAGAGTTTTATGAGGGACAGAAGGGTCTCTATAGTGTGAGACACCTGTCCATACTTCCTCACGGCACCAATTGAATAATTCCATGTCCAGTTGCATTTCTGAAGGTGCAGAGTTCCGTTTTGTGCCTTTGAACTGTGCTTTGATGTGAAGATAGAGAAAGTCTCTGGTTCTCAGTGTGTGTCTCTCTCTGTTTTTGTGACTGTACTTGCTCAACCCGATTTTGGAAATGTGGCCTTCGGTGGCTCATTTTTGTATGATTGGTACATAATGACACTCATCAGTAGCTCATTGCTATGTAATCAAAACTACTCAAGATTTCAATGCTGCACTAATATTAACTTAAACCATTTACTATTTTAATGAAGTGAGTGTTGATATAAACATTTGCATACTTATTTGTCAATACAAACAGATTTGATGTCAAGTAATAAGGTCATTAAAAGTAATCACATATTTACATTTCTAATCCCTGTTTCCCTCCACCCCTTGCTCCAATTCCTTTCCTCTCCACCACTGCACTAAATAAATTAACAAGGTGGCATTGAAATCATAGGATAGGACCATGGTGGGCTTTTCCGTTATAGAATCTGTCACCATCACTGGACAGCTTGCTGGCAGGTGCCAACTGTACAGAGAAAGGTCACTTTCTGTAGTCGGATTCCTTCAAGATGCTCAGAAGCCACTCGGTTGAGCTGTGATTTGTTTTGAGACAGCTTAGTTTAGTGCATTTAGTAAGTCCCAGGTGGCACCAACACAAAGATGGAACCACCAACAGACTTGACGTGGTTGAAGCTAAATCTCAAGCTACGCATATGCATGTCCAAGCCCAGCTCCTGCACAGACTTACAGCCTCCTTCCTCCCCACTGTTAAGATAGCCCAGATCTACACAGTGGAGAGATGTTTTGGAAGATGAAGCAAACTGGGACATGTAGAGAAGAGAAAAGGGGAAGGTAGAACTTCTGTCTGGAAGCTGAGATGCCAATGTCAGACTGAATGGCAGAGCCCGAAGAGATCTTGGAGATTTTTTGCTTAAAACCCTTTTATTTTACAGGTATACTTTCAGAGTTTCAAAGGGGTAACTGATTTGCCTGAGGTCATACAGACATTCTGGATTCTTCCTCAAATGCTGTCTTTGTCACACTAATACAAGGGAGTCAGCCATTTGTCAGAAATAGGATCACTTGTTCAAAGTCATGACATAGTACATGGTACGTGTTTTATCCTGACTAGCACTCCTTACCCTGATACCCCAGCTGGATGACAGCTATAGGGAACTACCCATTCTGCATTAGATCCAGTCTTAATGAGTGGGAGAGTTAATAAAGGCTCCTGCCCTTCCTTCTCCAATGATGGGCTTGTAACCTAGCGCCAGTCATGTTCCCTTTTCTTGGAATTTGTATCTTGAGCAATAACAGACTGAAAGGGCTGGGGCTGATTTGCCCCAGGATAACTTCTTGGTAGAGACTGTCTTCTAAGTCCCTTCCCCATAGCACTTGGGAACTTTTTTGTTTCTTTCTGAAGCCTGGACTTTTTCTTTGATTCTGGGAGTGACTTTCTGATCTATGGCCGATGCTTTGAGTGGGCTAACACATTTGATCTCAATATGGGGCAATTTTTCCTGCCAGGGGACACACAATATCTGGAGAAATTTGGGGTTGTTACAACTGGGAGAGGGATGCTATAGGGATTTTGTAGGCAGAGGCTAGAGAGGTCAACAAGGAATGACCTGCCCAAAACCTCCATAGAACGTTTAGATCAGGAAACTCTGGGCTAACCCAGTGCCCATTTCTGATCCCCTCTTTCTTTCCTGCTTTACTATAGAAAACACATTCACTTTCTCAAGCTCTCTTGCACTGAGTATTAATGGTCCACATGATGCAGTTCTGATCAGTGAGAATAAAGGATAAATCTGCTTTCATGATAGAACTAGAAGGTTGATGAACTTGGTGTTCTAGCAGCCATCCTGTGACCATGAGGGAAAAGCCAATAGACTCACAGCCACTCAATCTTTATGCTGCTCAGCCAGGGAAGCAAATCCAATGACTATCTCATTTCAGACTTCTTGCTGTTGAAGAAAATCAAATCAAATCTTCATTTATTTAAGCCATTTATAGGCAAATACTCCCTTACTTGCAGCTGGGATTATTCCAGTGGTTACTCCTCCCTATAAGTTGTTTCTCTGCTTCTGTTAGCTAGCGTTCATGTCTGTATTTTTGCAAGAAGAGAACGCTACCTGATATAGCACATGAAACGTGAGTCTTTGTGGATTACATATTGCAACCACATTGAGGCTTTCTCTATCTTATTATTCCTGACGCTGATGGAAATTTTGGCTGCATATGGCAAGACATTGTAGCCAACTCTTGGCTACTGTTCAGCAATATTCTTGGCTCTGTGCTTTGTAATAAGATTGGTAATAAAAATGATTTTCCTTATGGTTTCTGCCTTTTCACTATGTTCATAAAGATTCTTCAAGCTAGAATCAACTAGACATGTATCCAGGGGAGGCCTTTCTAGGAAAGAGAACTGAAGAACTGATTTTTTTTGTGTTCCTCTATAAAGTGACCACGAGGAATCAGCAGGTATTTCAGTAAGAGGAGGCCTGAACATCTGGGAAGTGGACAAAGCAGGGAAAGGCAGATTCCCTCTCCTGTATTTGCTCACGTCCCTACTGACATGAGGGACAGCAGTGGCAGTGGTCACTCCTGGTCATGGTGCCATTGTCGCTGGACCTGAATTTGTATTGGTGACTTGCACGGGGATGACAGTGAGGTAGGAAGCTCTTAGGCCACTCTCTGATTCAGATGCCACTCACTCAGGGGGCCTGGAGTCTTCCATGTCGTTGGTCCCATGCCTTTCTCAGGGTGACAAAGATTAGTAATTCCTCAGAACTGAAGCTTTTCTTGGAGGAAACGTAGTTCAGGGCCACTGCTTTTAGGGTTTGGTGCCTGCGCAGAGCCAAGGCTTTACCCCTTAATGATATTAGTAACAGCAGCAGCAGCAGCAGCAGCAGCTAAATGGTAATGAGGTTGACCATATGCAACACTGCGCTAAGTGCCTTCCATACACTATTATACTCAGCAACTGTCTGAATTTCTTAGACATAAATGGGAGTAAGAAGAGGACCCAACTTATTGTCATGAAAACTTGAAATACCCCAGCAGAATGCCCGGCGGCCAGTGATTAGTTAAGTGTTAGCTTCTAAGATTCGAGGCAACAGGTCTTGACCAGTTAAAAGGTGCCTGAAATTTCTATTAAAAAAAATACATTTTGGCTTGGTGCTCATATTCAGTGGTTGGGGCACCAGGCACATGCACCGGGGCTGGTGGGTTCGAAACCGGCTGGAGCCAGCTAAACAACAGTGACAACGATAACAACAACAAAAAAATAGCTGGAAAATGTGGTGGGTGCCTGTAGTCCCAGCTACTTGCGAGGCTGAGGCAAGAGACTCTCTTGAGCACAAGAGTTTGAGGTTGGTGTGAGCTCTGACTCTGTGGCACTCTACCGAGGGCAACATAGTGAGACTGTCTCAAAAAAAGAAAACATACATTTTAAGGTGAACTATTTAGTTTGACTTATTTTCACTTTTCAAGGAGATCTGAAGCATCTTTGCAGCACATGAACTACGAGCTAGCCCGGTGTGGATGCAAATGCAGACGCTGGGGTTCAATGGTGGATTCTCCCTTATATCTGGAAACCTGTAAAGCCTTTGAACTGGCTGGATTTTTCAGGGTGGATCTGAGGGTTTGAAGGATCATAATTGAGTATTCTCTTCCTTTGCTTGCTAATGTGAGATTATAATTAATAATTTAAAAACCTTCTGGCAAAAGCGCCCCATTCCAGTGATTTGCTGTAGGGAATGTGGTCTGTTGCACTGGATGAGGTGACATCAGTGATAATGATGATGATGATAAATTATAATAGGAAATACAGATACTGGGTTATTACTGAATGTCAAGTGCCAGCCCTGAATCTTATCCCACCACACATTGCTGTGAGAAAGTCAGTGTCCCCATTATAATCAGGTAAATGACTTAACCAAGGACCAGCTAGGAATGGGCAGAACTGGGATTTGAACATTGGTTGTTTCCAAATCTACTTCTCGTAACTATTAATACCTTGCCTGAGTGAATGTGGTAAAGCAGGTGGAATACTCTCAGCAACACTGTTGCTCAGGTAGAAAGGGCCCCACTGACCCACATGTAGGAGGCTCTGAGGCCTTCTAGAAGGTGGACTCTGCTTGGAGTTGGGTGGGGAGCCCCATGTCTGACTTCCTTTGAGTAGGAGTTGAGCTCTGAGAAGCTCTAATCAAAGATTTGAGATACTTGCCCTACAGATATATTCCAATGACCTTCTGCAGTGTGGTGATATTTACCTGAATTCAGAAAAACAATGTTCTTAGGAGGGTTTGACGACAGCTGTGTGGCCTCTTCAGCAGATGCCTTCCAGAATCCGCGTGCGTTCATAAACAACGTGTCATAGAGGTTCCGGCCAGCCTTCCCACACTGAGAGCCGAGCCTGTAAAACCTCTCACTTTATCCTCCATACCTTTCTAAGCCACTGTTTATTTTTCCTTGAGAAAAATGAAGCTTTTCTATTTCTTGCCAAGGCTCTCACAGAGAAAGCTGGCTTCTTAAAAGAAAAAAAAAATTGTTCGTAGGGTTCAAGTGTAAAATTAGTTAGAACTCTCATAAAGAAATTTAAAACTAAGTCTAATTTACTAAATGTGCTTTAGACTATTAATTATGTGAACATTTTTTAATGAAGGCCTTACTAAAGGAAATTCAAATAGGAAAAGGTACACTCTGAGCCAATAGTGATAAGAGCAGTCTTTAGGAGGGTAACCGTCTAAGACAGTAAAGACAGAAAATCTTAGAGAATTCATCAAGGCAGTGTTTTTTCAGCCTTTTTTATCTGATGGCACAGTTGAACTTATAGTTAAACTTCTGTGGCACATTTAAATCGTGTTAATCAAAAAGAGTAAAAAAAAGAATATACTTATTGTGCTTTGAACTTCTTTCAAAGATAATTTAATTAATGACCTTTAAAAATTTCTACTACACACCTAAGATCCTCTCACAGCACACAAGTTGAAAATCACTGGTCCATGGACTTAGCCACAGACCTTTGATTCCCCATCCCTTCCAGGAAGCAGCCATCTTTATCAAGTAGATCAAGGGTGTCCAACCCTTTGGCTTCTCGGGGCCACATTGGAAAAATAAAAGTCGTCTAGAGCCACACATAAAATACACAAACACTAATGAAAGCTGACGAACAAAAAAAAAAAAAAAAAAGATAAGTACGTAATCCTCATGCTATCAGTGGCACAGATAAGCAAAGGGGTCCTCACATCATAATCCTAGTTATACAGCAGCCCATTCAGGGGGTCTTTTAAAATCGCCAGGTAGAATGGACAACTTAAAACTAGTGGGATATCTAACCCTATATTGAGAAACTCATGCATTAATATCTGGTTTGATGGTAGTAGTTGCAGTTTGCGGTGAGCTCTCAAGGTGCTCATCAGATATTTTAGTTCTGATTTTACTGTTAATGTGCTTCATTCTTGAAAATAGTTGCTCACAAATGTATCTGCTGCCTAACAGTGATGACATGAATAAGGCGTGATTGTGAGGGGTATTTGCCTCTGGGAAGACAGGACCCATAAAAGTCCAATAAAAAGATATGATCAAATTTTTCAGCTCTATGCATTCCATTTGAAAATTGACAGGTAACATATTTATGTCAACTGAAAATGGAGTTGCAAATACACAAAAATATTGATTATTATCCCAGAAATCTTGAAATCTGTTTTCAAATTCTTGTATCAAATTGAAAAGTGAGCCTGCATTATTTTTTTGCTATTTACAGGACCGTGTTTGGCCAATACATTCAAATGCATAAAATTGTTTGACTTAATTTGAGCTTGCCATAATTTTAGTTTCATTTGGAATGTTTCATATTGTATCGAGACATTGGTTTTTTACCTTGAAGACACATGTTTAACTCATTTAAATAAGTAGTTAAATACACTACAGTTGCTAAATCTGTAAGCCTGTTTTTATTAAGTTCTGGCACAAATTTGGTTTTTGATACCATAAACAACTTGATAACATGTCACAAAATCTGTTCAACATTTGGCCTTGACTTAGCCATCTTTCTTCCAAAAAGGAAGATGTCACCATAGTCAGCATCAATACTTTTAAAGAATTCCTGGCATTGGTGATGAGTCACCCCTTTGCCCTTGTGAAATTCACAGTTTTGATGATGATTATCCATTTTTAAAGGTTTTATGCATACATTTTCTTGATGTGCAATGCAATACTTCACCCAATGTGAGTTTGGGTAGCAATTGCATCATCTCTATTAATTTTATAAGACCATCTCTTTGACCTACCATTGCCAGGGCACCATCAGTAACTAAACCAGATATGTTGACAATGGACAAAGGAAATCACTTTAACATATTTTTCACTGCTTTATATAATACTTTTGATTTAATTCTGTCTTCTAATGGCACAAAACAAGCCATTTCTTCAGTGACGTTATATTTATCATCATTACCTCTAATAAAAATCGCAAGTTGAGCTGTATTTGTAACATCAGTGCTGTCATCCATCACCAAAGCATAAAATTTATGATTAGCGACTTTACTCTCCTAACTGCTTTTGATAGATTTTCCAGTTTCTTCAATTTTCCTGGCTATAGTCTGGTGAGACAAACTGATTTTAGAAATGTCCTCTTTCTTTAAGAGCAAATTATATCTGCCATGCTTTCCATATATTGCTTAATAAACTCACCATTAGTAAATGGTTTTGATTTTTTGCTGTTAAATATTCTACCATATAACTAGCTTTTACAATGGAGTCTGAGTTGAAACTTAAAAAAAATAATTTTGTTGAGAAGACGTACTTTTTTCTGGTTCTGCTATTTTATCCTTACGGCATAATCTTTCATATGTATTGAATTTGGCAGTATGTTTTTGCATAAAATACCTTTCGAATTATAGTCCTTGAAAACTTGCATAAATTGTCTACAAATTAAGCTAAGTGCCTTACTATTTGCCTTGACAAATAAGTAGTCATCTGTCTACTTTTCATTGAACAATCTCCCTTTATCCATAATTTTCCTTTTTGGGGGGTCTATTTTCTTTTTAGAAATAGAGCCATACCAGGATTAAAAAAATAATGATAGACTATACTTACTTTTATGGAATGGACTATATTTACTTTTATTATGAAAATTAATTGACAGGAATATAGAAAGCAAAGCTTGAGACCTTTCACATCTTGGCTGCTAATGTAGGCTGAGGTGGAGGACTGATGGTAAAGTGCAGGAGTGATGTGTGAGGTGCCGCTGAGGTGTAGACGGATGCTTGATAATCAAGTAAGAATGCTCACCTGACTTCTATTAGGGATTAAATGCCTAACGTTGCAATGGTAGGTTGAAATATTGTTGATAATTGCTACCCACCAAGTTACCACGAGCACACGTGATATCTGATGGTGTCAATTTGACAATCTGAGGTTGGACAATAACACACTGGAATCCACACACCACCGTAAAACTGAAGCCATGTATGTGTGCAAAGAGTGAGAGTATGCATATGTTTATTTCATGTGACGTTGTGACATGGCATTGTCCTCCATGAATTTCATACCTGAGAAGCACACAATCAAGTTCCACGAAAAAAAATCAACTTTTATCTCATAGTGTTTTAAGTAAGTTTACAGTTTTGTGTTGGGCTTCATTCACAGCCGTCCTGGGTCATGGGTCGGACACCTCTGAAGTAGCACAACCGCAGGTGGTTGTACAGGCTACATATTGACACTGTCTGTGGCAACAAGACTTAGAATTAAAGCCAGAAAACTAAATTCTTAGCTTACTAGGAGATGTAATTCACATGGGCTCTATATCCTAAAGGACCAGTGGGTTCTTCCTTTTGGGGGGTCAAACTTTGAAACTTTGAGACCAAGAGGATAGCTGTGAATCTCTCCCGAAGAATGCATGGGCTCTTAGTTATTTCAAAATAATTTAAAGAGGTCTATGTACCCTCCCAAAGCCACTCAAAGATTACTTGGGGGTAAGAATGTCAGTTTCTGGTGGAACCACTTGAGAAGCCAAGTCATAATTAGAAGCTGGTGTGGTGAGACAATATTCAAATATTAATATTTCATGATGTCAGACTAAAGAAGTCAGTTTGACCTTTAGGAGCGTCAGCTACATTGGGTGTTTTGATGTCAACAGATGTCAGAACAGAGGATGACCATGTGGTTCTAGAAATGTAAGCTAGTCTTGACTAGCTGTGCCCGCCTTCTTCTTAATATTAACTTTCCCCCCAACTTCTGACAGATGAGTCATGAAAGGCTGGTGGCATCTACCCATGTTTGCTAAGTGTCTCATTAAAAGGTAAAAAATAATCTGATTTCTAAGAGACCCCTTTTTGAATGCAGTTCTTCATTTTATTTTGAAAAACAAATGCTCACTAATGGCCAAAATATTTAAGTTTTGAAAGCCAGATAATGACAATACACAATAATTGCTTCCCTCAACTTAGTTTCATTCCAGCAATAATTTCCTTGTCACTTGAATGTGACTTCCGATTGTCACAATGATTCTGAAACAATGATTTGGTACTGCCTGATGGCACAGAGTGGAATTTTGAAGCTGATGCCAAACCCATGTCAGCTTAACTCAGGAGAATGGCAGAAGCTCTGAGTAATCTTGCTCATTGAGAAAGCAGGCCAGGCCACTGAATTGCACAGAGTCTGGGTTTAGTAAATCTTTAGTATCTTGATTGGTTTCCTCTCCCATTTCCTCATGTGGAAGATCTCTGTTTGATTATGTGAGCTGTCTGTAACTCCCAAATCTGTAACTATGGAAGTCAAATAAACCTGAAACAATCCCTAAGGGAGTTCCCCCACAGGGGGAAAACCTTCACCCAAGTGTTCCATAACGGAATAAAAGTCAGATTGTTTTAGATATTGAGGGGTAAATCAAAAGGCAACTCAGCCCTTTGCTTTTTCACAGTAAATTCATGGCCTGAGAACTTTCTCTACCATATAAGGCCACGGAGTTCTTTCCTGGTGAGCCTGAATACAACATCAGAATCCTTCCCAGTGCAGTACCAAGGTTCAAGGTGGCAAGAGATGGGAACTAGTCTGCCTACACCTGCAGTGCAATTCCAGCCCCCTTGGATCATTATTTCATTAAGGAAATATTTGTTAAGTTACTGCCCTGTACATTATACAGTGAAAGTGAGAACAGACAGATTTAATCCCTTTTGGAACTTAATGAAGGAACTGGCCACTGATAAAAATAGCCACACTAATGGATGCTATGCTTTATAATGTGTAAAGGAATCATTTTTTGAAATGAGATCTGAAGGAGGAAAAGGTGTCAATGGGACCAAGGACTGGAAATGAGGAGGGAGGAGGGATGGAAAGGGCACAGTAAGTGCAAGGGCTGTGGAATCCACGGAAAGCAAGTATGGCCAGAATGTTATAGCAGAAACCATGCAAGAGACTGCAGGCCAGGAAGGAGAAAGGGATGGAGCCAGATCTTTCTTACCATCACTCTCTGCTGAGATCTTATGCATCCTTCAAGGCCCAGATATTAATAAAATGATTCTGCTCTTCTTTCCTCTCCTCCTGGAATACATAGACATTAACATGTTCAAATAGAGTCTCTTTCTAAGATCAGTAATTAGAGAGACAATTATATATGGTAAAAATCAAACCATCCCATGAATATGAATTTAAATCATCATGATCTGGTCCCTTCTAAGCCCCAAAGTCTAATATTAGTTTCTTGTGTTTCTCTTGCTTTTGATTTTATCTTAGCTCATTTTCTGTTTCAATAAATACTAAAGATTGAGTAATTTCTACAAAAAGGAAAGTCTATTTGGCTTACAGTTCTGGGGGCTGGAAAGTCTAAAAGCATAGGCCCAGCACCTGGCAACAGTCAGCCCTAATGCAGAGGTGGAAGGGCAGGAGAGCACATGTGAGAGAGTTCACTTTTTTAACAAAGTTATTTCTGCAATTACTAACCCACTGTTGAGATAATAGCATGACCCCATCTATGAGGGCAGAACCCTTATGACCCAAATTGTCTTCCAAAGGTGACACCTCCCAACCCTGTTGCATTGGGTTTTAAGTTTCTGACACTTAAGTTTTGGGGACACACTCCAATCATAGTAGAAGCAGTCTTTTCCCTAAGGCATTGTAGAGAAAACAGGAAACAGTTCAGGATGGTATTTCCTCCCTTCTTCTTTCTTGCTAAGCATCTGCATCCTATAGCTTTTGGTTTGCTGAGTGAGATATGCTACCTAAGGCCACAGACCTCCGGTTGAGCAAAGAAAAGACTTTCAGTGGCTATCCAGAATATGGAGAAGGGCAATGAAAAGTAAATACAATTAAGTTTTTTTTTTTTATTAAGTCATATACATATAGATCATGAATACTTTTATGCATATGTGAGGTACAATGTGTTGATTTTTTTAAAACAATCTGATGTGGTTACATCAAACCAATCAACATAGCTTTTGCCTCATTTACTTGATTATTGTGTTAAGACATTTATGTTCTATCCTTGACAGATTTGACTTGTACCCTTGCAATATGCTCCATAGGTATGGTCCCGCCTTTTACCCTCCCTCTATCAAACCTCCCCCATACTCTCCCTCCCCACTCCATTTCTCTTCTTCATCCTGGGCTTTGGTTGTGTTCTATCTTTCATAAGAAAGTGTGAGTAAATATAAGTTGGTTTCATAGAAATACTGAGTAAATTGGATACTTTTTCCTCCATTCTTGAGATACGTAACTCAGGAGAATATGTTCCAGGTCCCTCCATGTAAACATAAAAGAGGTAAAGTCTCCATCTTTTTTAATGCTGCATAGTATTCCATGGTATACATATACTACAATTTATTAATACATTCATGGGTCAATGGGCACTTGGGCTTCTTCCATGACTTGGCTATTATGAATTGAGTTGCAGTGAATAATCTGGTGCAAATATCTTTTTTGCAAAGTGATTTTTTGTCTTTTAGATATACTCCTAGTAGAGGAATTGCAGGATCCAACAGCAGGTCAATTTTTAGATCCCTGAGTGTTCTCCAAACTTCATTCCAAAAGGAACGTATTAGTTTCCATTCCCACCAACAGTGGAGAAGTGCTCCCTTTTCTCCACATCCATGCCAGCATCTGTAGTTTTGGGATTTTGTTATGTGGCCTACTCTTACCGGAGTTAGATGGTATCTCAAAGAGCTTTTGATTTGCATTTCTCTGATGATTGAAGATGATGAGCATTTTTTCATGGGCCTGTCTTCTTTGGAGAGGCTTTTGTTCATGTTTCTTGCCCATAGTGAAACAGGATGACTTGTTCTTTTCTTATTAATAAGTTTGAGTTCTCTGTGGATTCTGGTTATCAGACTTTTGTTGGAAACATAACCTGCAAATATCCTCTCCCATTCTGAGGGCAGTCTACTTGCTTTACTTACTGTGTTCTTGGCAATGCAGAAGCTTTTTAGTTTGATCAGATTCCAGTAATGTATTTTTGGCATTGCTTCAATTGCCCTGGGCATCCTCCTCATAAAGTTTTCTCCCAGGCCAATTTCTTCAAGTGTTTCCCCTGCACTCTTTCCAAGAATCTTTATGGTTTCATGTCTTAGGTTTAAGTTTTTTATCCAGTGAGAGTGAATTTTTGTTAGAGGTGAGAGATGTGGGTCCATTTTCAGTCTTCTACAAGTCGCTAGCCAATTCACCTAGCCAATTCCCTAGTTAAATAGGTAGTCTTTCCCCAATTTAAGTTTTTGATCGGTTTATCAAAGATCAACAGAAAAAACCTCGAATAGACAAGACATTGCTCAGAAATGAAAACAAATCAGGTGGAATCATGCTACCAGACTTCAGACTATACTATGAATCAATAGTGATCAAAACAGCATGGCATTGGCATAAAAATAGAGAGGTAGATGTATGGAACAGAGTTGAGAACCAAGAGATGAATACAATTAAGTTTTGTTAAATGGTTCAACAGGTAATATCCTCTTTTGCCTCATTAGGAAAGCTTGCATAAAGGTTGCATTGCCAAGCAAGCAGTGTTTTCAGAGTTTGTTGTGAGTGTATTTGATTCATTAAGGACAGTGTATGGCCATAGTGTAGAAACAGAGCAAAAGCAAAAGCTGCTCGATTGGATTATGTATGTTGTTAAAAAGCATTGTGTCAATGGAAGGATATATGGGAAGAGGGGCCTCATCCATTGGTCATATATGGTTCACTAGGACTAGGACTAGATAGGACTAGATAAAAAACAAAACCAAAGCAAATAACCAATAGGGGTCATGAACAGAAAACTATAACAAACAAACAAACAAATAACACCTCAAACTTTTCTCCTGAACTACAGCCCCAAATAGCAGTCCTAGGAAGTTATACAAATCTCTGCCACTTTGAATAATACTTCTTTTAGGAAAATGTAACCTAACTCTTTTGGCTAAGTTAGATCTTTTTTCTAAAGTAGATACCCTTACATCCTCTAGGACTCCTTTTATGTAATCTCAGCATATTGGTCATTACTTGTGTACTTCTGAATCGAAGAGATTTTACACTTAAGATTTCTGGTTCTGAGCCAGGTGTGATCCTAGCCCTCTGGGAGGTGAGACAGGTGGAATGGCCTGAGCTCAGGAGTTTGAGACCAGCCTGAGCAAGAGGGAGACCTCATCTCTACTAAAAGTAGAAAAACTAGCTGAGCATTGTGGCAGTCACCTGTATAGTCCCAGCTACTCAGGAGACAGAGGGAAAAGGATTACTTTAGCCCAAGTGAGGTGGCTGTGTGCTATGCCACAATGCTCTACCAGGGTGACAGAAATGAGACAGACTGAGACTCTGTCTTAAAAGAAAAGTTTTCTAGGTCTGTCTTGTTTGCTAATGATCCTTACCTCTTACTCACCCACATACTCATTTCTCTACTCATTCCATAAATATTTCATTAGCACCTATTTACTGGTCTCTTACTGCTGCACTAAGAAACACCACAAATCTAGTGGCTTAAAACAACACAAATTTATTATATTACTATTATGGAGAGTGGACATCTAAAATTGGCCTCACTGTGCTGAAATCAAGGTGATGGTGGCTATATCCTCTGGGCACTCAGGAAGAGAACCTGCTTCCTCGCCTTCCCCGGCTTCCCAGGCTGCCTGTGTTACAGCTTATTGGCTCCACATCACCTTGACCTCTACGTCTGTGGTGCTGTCTCAGTCTTTGACTCTGACCTTCGGTGTTCTTCTCATAAGGATGCCTGTGATGACACTGGGCTCACTTGGATATACCAGGACAATCTTTGCAACTCAAAATCTTTAACTTCATCACATCTGCAAAGTCTCTTTGCCATGTAGTGTAAGACATTTTCAGGTTTCTAGGATAAGATGTGGACATGATTGGAGAAGGAAGCAATATCTGTCCTACCATGACCTACTATGTGTTAGGCACTACACTAATGCTATAAAGAGCAAAACAGAAAGAGATCTTGTCCTCATGGTTTTGTGGGGTACTTTCAGGCAGAGAGGGATGAATATAAACAAAAGCTCTGGGGCAGGACTCAGGAGGGAACACAGTGAGAACTTGGGAAAATTAGACTAGCTCTGTAGCACAGAGTTGGGTGGGACATTCACAACAGAAGCTGGCAGGGGTGCACCCAACAGGCTTATGATTATCAGAGCAAGAAAAGGCCAGTGCAGGCATTTCCTCATTCATTCATTCATTTATTTATTCATTCATTTATTTCTGAAACAGGGTCTTTCTGTTGGGTCTCATCACATCATAGCTCATCAATGCAGCCTTTTAAATAGGGCTGTGTTTGTGTGTATGATGTCTATGAAAACAATTGCTTGAATGATATGTGGAGATTAGAATGGATAAACACTAGGATGCAGGTGGCTATAACTGTTAGGAAACTTCCAAAATAGTCTGGGCAAAAAAGAAGTGGTAGCACGAAGCTGGATGGCGATGAGTGATGAATGATGTAGTTGAGGGGTAGGCAAGCTATGTCACCAAGGGCCAGATATGACCCATGCCTGTCACTGATTGTCTAGGGCTGCCTTTACCTACAAAGGCAGAATTGAGTATTTGTGGCAGAGGCCAAAATGTTTACCTGCAGAGCCTAAAATATTTCCTATGTGATTTTTAAATACAGTTTGGCAATCCCTGATATAGGAGGTTAAACTTTGGGACTTGCATAAATATTGGGATGTGGGAGAGAGAAAGAGGGAGTTGCCTATACCACTGGGAAGATCACTTAAACCAGGCCCTGATGTGCAGGGTGGAGAGGGGAGGTGGTATTGTGGGAAGATCTTGTAGTTCAGATGAGGTTTGAGATGACATTGGGGTATTCAGGAGTCAATGGTTCAGAGGACAGGTATATCTGGAGCTGGAGGAAAGTTCACAGACCTTGATATTCTGTCTAGTTGGAACTCAAAGGCATGTTTGTTAATCTGTTGAACTAAATTCCATGCAAAAATATTTCATTTAAACTTTTTAAAGTCTTACTCAACTTAATGCAAAAAACAATGCCAGAAACAGTTGTTGAAAATGTGTGTGTGTGAGAGAGAGAGACAGATGAAAAGGGGGAGGAGGAGAAAGAGAGAGAGAGAGAGAGAGAGAGAGAGAGAGAGAGAGAGAGAGAGAGAAAGAGAGGGAGAGAGAGAGAGGGAGAGAGAGAGGGATTTCTGCAAAACAGCCTCTTAGCCTATTTTCTTATTTCTCTATGGGTAGGTCAAGCTGTTCTTGTCAGTTAGCCTGTGTGATCTTTCTAAGGAATATGTGAAATCATGTCTCTTCTCCCTTGTTTAAATACTCTGTGATAGAATAAGTAATGTTCTCACCAAATATTGATGGGATTCAAGACATGCTACCCCCAAATATGGCACCTTGGCATAGTGAACGTTTTAAGCTAAAGGAATTTGACAAATGGCAGGAGCAGGAAGGACTCTCTGACCTTCCCCTGAAGCAGGTCGTAAGTCCCTCAGTGAGAAGTGGCCTCTCTCTACTTGGAAAGGAGCATCCTTGCCTCTGAAGACAGGGATGCTGAGAAGAATCTGAATGAACAGCCTTTGCTAAATTTCCCTCAGTTTATTACTTACTCTTAGCTCACATCCCACTTTGCCCTAGCACATTTCCCCACCACTCTCCACTCTTTTTCTGAGTATTAAAATACTCAGGTTTAACTCTTTCTTAAGCTCCATTTCCTTATGAAGGCTCCCATGTCATTTACATTAAATGGTGGGAGGAGTGGGGAGGGAACTCTCCTAATGCCAGGGTATATTTCAAAATAACTAAGGGTAAATTTTAAATGTCTTACCACAAAAAATAAGTAAGTGAGGTGATGGCCTATGTCAATCAGCTTATGTATTCTGCATTGTTTATGAAATCATTACATTGTACCCCATAAATCTACAGTTATGATTTTTAATTAAAAATTAATAAAAAAACAGAAAAAAGATTCAGAGAACTAAAAAAAAGGAAGTTGTGTTGTATAAAGTCACTAAATTTGTGATAATTTACTACATTAGATATAGGAGACTAATATACCTTGTTATGGCTGTTTATTATTCTTGGAACACAAATTCCTAATTCCTTGCTTTTACTATCAAGGTTTACATGGTCCCCTCTTTCTTCTTACCAAATCTGCCTCCATTCTGCCACACCCCATCCTCCTGTCCTGTACTGTTCAAAATGGTAGCCATGGGCCAGACATGGCTCCGGAGCACTTGATATACGGCTAGTGCAACTGAGGAGCTGAATTTTTAAATTAAATTAAATTTTAATTAATTAGCATTTTAATTTAAAAACAGAAGTAGTATAAAATATTTTCCCATTAAACATGACTTTATTGTTTTGGTAGAATTACATTTCACTTTAACTGTTGAAACTTTAACATTCAAGCTGAGATGTGATTTTAGGATGAAGTACACACTTAGATTTCAAAGACTTAGTATAAAAAAACGTAAAATGTCAACATTAATGATTTTTAAATTCATTACACGTTAAAATGAAATGACTGTCAAGTAGGTTAAGTTAAATGAAATATATTTAAATTAATATCATCTATTTCTCTTTTGCTTTTTTTTGAAGGTGTCAACTAGAAAATTTAAAAATTATGTATATAGAATTTGAAAATTACATTATGTTTTTACTGGAGACAAGTACTGCTCTAGTCTCCCAGCTCTTGACTTGTTCCTTTAACTTGCAAAACTGTGCTTCTAGATTTTGTTGTTGTTGTTTGTTTTTTGAGATGGAGTCTTGCTTTGCCACCCAGGCTAGAGTGTAGGGGCATTTTTATAGCTCACAGCAACCTCAAACTCCTGGGATCAGGGTATTCTCTTTCCTTAGTCTTTCAAGCAGCTAGGACTACAGGCAGATGCCACCATGCCTGATTAGTTCTTCTATTTTTTGTGGAGACAACGTCTCATTCTTGCTCAGGCTGATCTCGAACTCCTGAGTGCAAGCAGTCCACCTGCCCCAGCCTCCCAGTGTGCCCTTAGGTTTTGTAGCACTGATTCATATCTCAAGACTTTTTTCAATTCATTCAGGCCTCAAAGAAAGTGTTACCTATTCAAAAAGTGTCTTCCCAAAGCAACAAGCCTTTTGGTTTTCTACTTGCCTCAAACTCCGAGGCTCATTTGATCTTATATCGTATAATGCACTCTTACCTTCTTCACAGCATCTATCCACTTGCCACTCTTATTTTCTTGGTTGTATGTTCATTGTCGCTCTCTCCCAACTAGAATGCAAGCCTATGGGAGCAAGGATTCGGCTGGTCTCTTTCATTTTGGGATCTCCAGCACAGTAGAATGGGATGTGGTAAATTTTAGGTACATTATCAATTATTACTTCTTGACAAGACCCAATTGTACTTTCCACTGTTGAGTTTCCACTCAAAGCTTTTTCTTAAAAAAAAAACAAAACCAAACTTGTTGTTCTTAGGCAAGTTTGAGAGGGCTTTGATTGCCAATAACCAAAAGGGCTTGGAATAAGGCAGTGCAGCGGCAATATTGAAAGGTGTGTGGCTCCTTCACTTGATTTTTTGAACCCAGGATCTTTGCAGTCCTGTTTGAACACAAATGTGAAGGCAAATGATTAGAAAAAGAAAGTAATAACCAGCCCTCTTTTCTTTCTCCCCAAAATGGTAAGTAAAACATATTTTCACAGGATTCTTCTTTTCTCTTTAATGATCTAAGAGTTTGTTTTGAAAAGTTTTCCTTTAGACTCTTTGATGCAGTAAACTTTGAAAGAAAAACCGAATTTTGGAAGGGAACAAAGCAGCCGACTCTTCTACTTGCAGAAACTTACATTCCTTCTTCAGTTCTGAGATTGCTGGTTTCCTTTTATTAGTTAATGTTGCTGCCGCTATTTACACAGCTGTTAATAGCGCATTTCCCGCCTCATGTTATTTTTGTGTTTTCCAATTCTGTTTGTCTGGGCAAATTTGGTTGCTGACAGTTTATGTACAGCATGGGATTTAAATGTGGAGTTGTCAGTTATTAAAAGCTACAGAAATAACTGTTCATCCTCTTAAGACAGAGTGTTCTGAATGCACTTTTTTGAAAACAGGACTTGAATGACACATGCGATGTAAGCAACTTAGACTTTTTATTATCAGTCAAATGGTAGATCTATTTTCTTCATTCTTCCAATTTGAAGATAAAGTAGATTGCAGAGATAGGTCTCCTTTATGATCATATCTTCAATTATGGAGGGAAATTCTTTAGTTTTCCAATTTACATATTTTACTCTAATCTTACATTTTCTCCACTACTCTTTTATCTTCCTATCTTTTCTTTCCTCATGCCCAGTGCTCATAAAATACAGAGGGCAGAGGGGAGAGAAAATCTGTTTGACATGAGAATACAGGAACTGACCTATACAACAGATTTGGATTGACATCTTTTTAGCAGTAAGCAGCAGAAAGTGAGCAACTATTTCTTTTTTTTAAGTTTGACAAGTGATTCAATTTCATCTACAGGAAATAAATAGCTATGCCATCACTTAATGTTCATGTCCCACTTTTCTTCGAGCATGAATAATTAGAGAAAGAGTTTTTGAGAAAGCATCCACACAGCCTCCCCCACCAAGCCAAAGATATTTGGCAATTATTCTATTACTTAAAACTATATGGGGAACTATTCTGTGTCCTGACCAACCATTGATATCAGTGGTAGAACTGGGACTATCTAGCTTACTTTGAATGCTCTTCCTCTACCCTGGTGTAGGATACAGGGTACGAGTCACCAGATGGCCAAGGAGAGTACTTTGAAGGTGACCATAGTGATATTCAGCAACGAGATATGTAGCACTTTTTCTAGGGTGAGTTCACAAAATCAATTGTCAAACCCTGTATACATACGGGCCTTGATAAATTTTCCACTGTGGAAGGCAATATGCATTGCATAACTAAGGAGACCATTTTATTCGGTGTATTGCAATAAGGAGGATGGAATTAATGAGGAACAACACAAAGCAAAGGGCCTGGAGTTTATAGAGGCAGGTAAACAATGGATTCCTCCTGATTCTTATGGGAATCATGAGGAGAGATGGAGAAGATGGGTCTTATCCTTGACTTCTTGCCTATCAGTGAGGAGAGTGAATCTTAGCTCAGAATGTGTGGGTGCAGAGCCATCCTGAGTGGTTAGCTCTTTCATGGCTAGCTCTTTCTTAGCACACAAAAGGTCAGGGAGGATTTCTCAGCCATTGCTCCTTTCTGAGATCAGGCAAAGCTCACTGTTGGTCTCCCTTTTTTGCTGAAGATGAATTAATATAATTTGTTGCCGGACATCTCAGAGGTGATCAGAAATCTTGAGAAATTGTCTCTTAAGGATTCTTGTTTGTATTCCTCCAAAACCAGTTGGACCATCTATCGAGAGGTGGCAGCAAGGGTCAGTTGGATATCAGACATTTTAAAAGAGGAATGCTTAAAATGAAAAAGAAATATACTAGTAGAAAAGGATTCCAGTGAAGAGTCGGAGGGTAAACCCCAAGGGTAGCCAGTCCAGTGGATTCCAAGAGGTCGGTAGAGAGACATCTTCTGGTGATGCAGTTACAACGTCTTGATACTTCTGAACCAGGATGTTGATGCTTTGCCTGCCGTTGTCCGTAGTATTAGTTGCCTCTTACATGAATGCATACCAGACATCCTTAGTGGTCTAGACAGTGGCTTGTCCAGGGACAGTTCTGGCCCATGAATGGTCTGCTGCAGTGATGAGTCCTCTGAGGTTTATAAATACTGCAGCTTCAGCTCACAGCCTTCTTCATATTTGGGGTAAATGTACCAAGTGTAAGGCAATTTAGAGTCTTATAGGGTTCTGGATGTGCAGGTTTTAGTTCTTGTTAATGCTGAATCAGGCAGGAGAGAAAAAATTTAAAACTAGTTTGGGGATTGTAGCCAGATATCGAAGAAAACTTTAAGAATTAAAAATTTTGTAAGAGAGTTGACAATTTGAGCAACATAAGAGGACTCAGTCTGATTTATAGGTAGGTTATCTAATAGAGACAAGATTTTTATATGTTGTTAAGACTTTTACAGAAATTACCACATGGTCGGACCATGAAACCAAAAGTCAGCACCTGAAATCAAGTGAGTATTCAGAAAGAATAAGTATGACATCCTCATCTTGTTACCAAGGGACAAGAGTCCAAAGAGCAGGAATAGGAGTTTGGCTAAAAGTTGGGAACCCAGACTGCCAATCAGGAAGAGATTACCCCAAGAACCCTTGTTACCTAGATTGAGTGAGTAGAGACCTGGAGATGAGGTCTAATCCTACTACCCAAGTTACAGCACCAAAATTATGGAAGACAAAATATACAGAACAAATACAAGATGATTTTATCAGGGCACTGCAAGAGAGAGAACATGCACTAGTGAGGAAAGGTAGTCATCTTAGAGATTTAGAGAGGCGGGAAAATAAGAGAGTCATCAGAGTCTTCTGGGAGTCAGGGAAGGATGGAGATGCATCTTATGCCAATCATGGAGGACAGTTAGAAGGAGGTGGTGTTTCAAAATATTCAAGAGCAGGATGGTCCTTTATGGATAGCCATTTCCCAAAAGTTAAAAGAATAGGGACGGGCTGGGATGTGGGGAGAGTGGGTCTCAACTACCATCTCTGCTTTGGACAGCTCAAGGTCAGATCAAGTTTAACATTATCTTCATTTTCCAAGTAGTTGTTTCAACATTATATTCACAGGGACTTAAATATGAATACTTAGAGATCAAAAAAACTGGTGTGTGCTTGACTAGGGGTACCTCTTACTTGGTATGTTTAATCACTGGTCTAATACGTTGGTTCTAACCACTGGGAACATACAGTCATCTCTTGGTATTTGAGGGGTATTGGTTCTAAGATCCCCAGGATTCTGAATGCCACAGATGCGTGAGTCCTTGATATAAAATGATGTAACATTTGCATGTAACCTAGCCACACCCCCCCCCATAGACTTTATTAGTTTATATTTTTTATTTTTTGAGGCAGAGTCTCACTCTGCCATTCTGGGTAGAGTGCTATGGCATCAAAGCTCACAGCAACCTCAAATTCTTGGGCTTGAGCAATCTTTGCCTCAGTCTCCTACGTAGTTGGGACTACAGGCATCTGCCACTATACTCAGCTAATTTTTCTATTTTTAATAGAGAAGGGGTCTCACTCTTACTCAGGCTGATCTTGAACTCCGGAGCTCAAGCAATCCACTGCCCTTGGCCTCTCAGAGTGCTAGGATTACAGGTGTGAGCCACTGTGCCCTTAGACTTTAAATCATCTTTGGATTACTTACAATACCTGATATAATACAAATGCTGTATCATTATACTGTATTGTTTTAAAATTTGTACTTTTTTTTATTGTTTCCCCTCCCTCACATATCTTTGCTCTGAGATTGGTTGAATCTGCAAATGCAGAAGCTGCAGATATGGGAGACTGATTGTATACAATTATTAGACCATAATAGCATCACCAATCTGATGTTGGAAAAGAAAATTTAGTTAGGAAACTATCATTTAATCTTATTAAAAAAAAAAAAACCCCTACTTAAACTTTCTAGAAGAGAGTTATGGACTGAATTGAAATTGCTAGCAAAATGTTAGCAATTTAGATTAATTAGCAGGAAGATAATTTACCATTAATGAAAATTCTGAAGTAGGGAGTGCAGTATTTAAAAGAAACTCTGGTTTATTACTTTCTACCACATTCTGTAACTCAAATTCACTAAGGGAACTTGCCTAGAAGATCATCTTAGGAGACCTACTTTAATAAGAATTACTTATAATTAGCATAACAATTCATATGCAAATAGTACTTCTAAAGTACTTTAAATTTACTCTTAAGTACTTTATACATTCCCATTTGCAGTCTTATTTACACCTTTAATATGAGCTTTCTATGAAGAATGACTTCCCTAATGAAGAGTCAACTTTAAGCCAGCTCCACAGACTGAATTAGCAAACCCAAACCAATGAGATTTTACTTCACATATGTTAAATAGTACTATATATAACAAAAATACTGATTCCTAGTGATATACTATTATACTAAAACTCTGCTCATATTTAAATTCTGTAGCATTTATGTATACGCGATTTATTATAGGCTGGGAAAGAAACTAAGTTATCGCAAGTAATTGTATGGAAAAGTTTTAAAATTCATACTGTAACTGCCTGTGCTATATACCGTATATCTTCATCTGGTACTTTTAAAGGGATAGCACTTTTAAAGACTATTTTCAGAAAATAGTTCTTCAATGCCCCAAATCTTAGTTCATATGTAGAACCAGTAGGAGAAAACTGTAACCAACAGCACATTAATAGGCCTTTAAAACAAATATAAACTAAAATGAAAAAAAACAACAACATATTTCCCCAAACTTTACATCTACAGGGTGAAAGAATATGCAAAATAGCTTCTAATTTTAGCTACTTGGGATGCTATATCTTTAATTTAACTATGAGAGAAAATGCTTTGGACTGCGTTGAATTTTTAGAATTTTTTTCCCACTTGGCAAGCAGCATGGGCCACAATTTTAAAATCTGATTCTGTCTCTATCTACCTTTTGCAGTTTCCAACTCTCCCATTTATCTCTGGGGACTTGCAGGCTGTGTTTATGTTATGCCAAAGAGCTAAAGCAAAAGTGAAATTCCAATTCATCACCCAGATGTTTCCAAACTCCATGTAGCCATATTTGGAATTGTATATATAAAATATCCCTATAATTTATTATTTTTTCCCCCACCTGGATGTTTTGGCATCAAATCATTTTATGTCTGGCAACTCCTGGGAATTTCATATTAAGGCCTGGAATGGGGGTTCCTTTGCTAATCAGTCTGCTTTCATCTTGAAGTCCAGCCAAGTTGGTGGGGGGCAGGAGGGGGCTAGACATTTCCCAAATGCCCAATAAGTATAACTTAGGCACCTTTTTACAGGAGAATGATGATCCATATGCCAGAATGAATGATAGTGAGCTCACTGCTCTTGAATAGTTAGTGACCAAAGAGACAGAAAGTTAACTTGCCTATCATTATTTTGAAAACAAATAAAAAAAGTATATGTGTATATAGTGTACGCCACTTTTGTCATCAGAAAAGAGTTTAAGTAATAACCACAAATAAACATTATACTAATAAAGCAGTCTTTGGGCTGGAAGCTTTCTGTGGATGAAATCTGAGTTTGTTTCCATCCTTTTACAGATGAGTAAACTATGGCCAATACAGCTGAAATGACTCATCCAAGTTTGCAGAGTGAACCAAAAAAAGAATGAAGATCAGAACCAAGGTCTAAACAAGCTGTGTACTGAGTATCTATACCAGTATTTGATTTCTTTATTTTGCCACAGGGAAAACCTATTAGGATAAATAAGGCTTTTATTACTTTACATGTCAAATTGTGTTAGGATAATTCTCATACTGAAATAGGCTTAGAAGGCTTTCATTTTGTTTAAATTGTACAAGCACTGGTGTTTTTAGACCTGAATCAAATCATTCCTTCAAATTCTGCCCCCTGTAATTTACACTGGTATCGCATGGAAGCAAATACAAACATAGCCTCTGAGCCTCAGTTCCTTCTTCTGGTAAATAAGACCAGCCTTACAAAATGGATGTGTGAATGAACCAAATGTACATGAAGTGACAAGTATTCAGTAGGTGGTTTCGGTGATGAGCAACACCTGAGAATTCCATGCCGGTGGGGAAGGCGATGTTTCCCAGGTCATGGGGATGGAGCACTAGCATAGCCTATCCATCCTTTACAGCAGCAAACTATGTGGTTACTTATGAAGGGAGAGTCACATCACAAAGATGTGCTGAATAGTGTGTCACATCTAGAGGAAGCCAGCTCACAAATCACAGCAGAAACTACTGTGGTTAAAAACACACAGAAATGAAAGTGCATCTAAGTTTAAGAGGTTGATTTTATAACGCTGGAGTGGAGAGATGGGGAGAGGAGAGAGAGAGGTGAGGTGATTTTTATATACAGGCAGTCCCCGAGTTACAAACATCCAACTTACATACAGTTCACACTTGTGAATGGAGGCTATTACAGGTCATAGGTAAATGTACCTGTTCTAACCTACATCCCAGTTCAACTTACAAATAAATCTACAGAACCTATCTCATTCATAACCCAGGGGTGAATTATGCCTTTACAAAATTATATTTGTAAGATAATTGATAGATCTTGGGAGGTCAAAATAAAATAAAAAACCCAGACCAAGGCTCAGCCCTTGTAGCACAGTGGTTATGGCACCAGCCACATGCACTGAAGTTGTTGGGTTCAAACATGGCCCTGAACCCAGCTGGGGCCAGCAAACCAACAATGACAACTGCAACCAAAAAATAGCTGGGCATTGTGGCAGGCACCTGTAGTCCCAGCTACAGGCAGGAGAATTGCTTGAGCCCAAGAGTTTGAGGTTGCTGTGAGCTGTGACATCACAGTACTCTACCGAGGGCGATAAAGTGAGACTCTGTCTCTAAAACAAACAAACAAACAAACAAAAAAACTCAAACCAAAAAACCTCCAAATCCTTAAACACCAACCTCCAATCCTCAGAAAAATCCCCACAAAAAAATTTAAAGCAAAATGCAACAAGAAATCTAATCTAACTAACCCATCCAAATGCTTATGTTCTGGAACATAAATCTATTAGAGATTACTAATGATGGCTTCAGTTGGAACATTGATAACCTATGTTAGCTTTTCCTACGCCAGTATGTCATTGAACCCTGGTTTACAGTCTTTCACTGTGTCTTCCTGAGCAGTAGATCTGCAGGTTTTCTTGTATGAGAAAGTTTAAAAAAAAAAAAAAAATCTTCCTTATAGGTGAAGTGATTAATGTATACTCAGGGCTGAGGAGACTTTCTGTTAAAAGGTCTTATCTTTCCAGTGAGCTTATATGGCCGATACTTGACATTTGGGAGGGATATGTCTTGAGACCATTGCAAATATAATTCCAGCCAAAAATGGTAGTCAAGTATCACTGAAAAAATTTAAGGGACTTCCTTGCATCTGTAGTGAGAATTTTGGCATTTGTAGAAGACAAAGTGTAGTGTTGATAAAGTGATGCTGAGATGCTCGTTCACGAATTATGCACTGGGCTCTTAAACCTGAAGCTTGCCATACATGAAATTCAAGTTAGCACCCGTGTTGGTTACCTATTGCTGAATAACAAATCACTGCAAACCTAGACACTTAAAACAACACACTTTTAGAATAATATCTCAGTGTCTGTGAGATAGTATGGTCCCAGCTTAGTTGGGTCATCTATTTAGGATCTTGCAAGGCTAACATCAAAGTGTTGGGGAGGTCTGGGTATTAACTGGAGGTTCAGCTAGGGGAGGCCTGTTTTGTTGCTCATGAGGTTGTTGGTAGATTCAGTCCCTTGTGGTTGTAGAATTGACAGCTTCATCTTTTTTCTTTTCAATTTTCTTTTCTTTTCTTTTTTTTTTTTTTTTGCTGGCACCATTGGCACTCTCAGCTCTTGATACCTGTTTGCAGTTCCTTGTTACATAGGCTTCCCAAAAATGTCACTTCCTTGAAGGTAGCGTTAGACAAAGCCAGCAAAGAAGAGAGAGACATTCCAGTAAGACAGCAAGCAAGGATCTTATGTAATCATTACGTGTGATCATACACAGCCCCATCACCTTTGCTGTATCCCATTGGTTAAAGGCAAGTCACAGTTCTGCCCACATACCAGGGGAAGGGATTGCACAAAGAACTCTGAGGAGTGGGGGTGAGGGAGCCCACTGTAAGACTCTGCCCACTGCAGCACCTGTGCGCAGTTACAAGTGTGAAAGAGGATAATACTTTGGGCTGTCTTTTGTATAGTCAAAATTACAGATGTTAAGTCTATAGAAACCAAAAGACTTCTGTGTTGGCCTTATCGTAGGAGTTCCTACTTACAGCAGTGCTCCCCAACCTTTTGGCACAAGAGACGGGTTTAATAGAAGACGATTTTGCTATGGATGATGGAGGGGGTGGACATTAGATTCTCACAAGGAGCTCACAGCCTAGATCCCTCCAATGTGTAGTTTATAGTAGGGTTTGTGGGCCTATGAGACTCTAATGCTGCTGATCTCACAGGGGGCAGAGCTCAGGCGGTGGTGAAAGTGGTAGGGAGTGGCTGTAAATACAGATAAGGCTTTGGTCATTGGCCTGCCGCTTACCTCCTGTTGTGCGATCCAGTTCCTAACAGGCCACAGGGGTTTGGAGTCCAGTCCCGGCCCAGGCGTCGGAGACTTCAGGCTTGGAAAGGCAACTAAAAAATTCTCCCTGGGTGGCGTCTGTGGCTCAGTGAGTAGGGCGCCGGCCCCATATACCGAGAGTGGTGGGTTCAAGCCCAGCCCCGGCCGAACTGCAAACAGGAAATGGCCGGGCATTGTGGCGGGCGCCTGTAGTCCCAGCTGCTCGGGAGGCTGAGGCAGGAGAATCGCGGAAGCCCAAGAGCTGGAGGCTGCTGTGAGTCCTGTGACGTCATGGCACTCCACTGGGGCGGTAAAGTGAGACTCTGTCTCTACAAAAATAAATAAATAAAACATTCTCCCTGAGAACCTCCTAAAATGCAGGTTAGCCCCACTGGCTACAAGTTATACCTGATCTCTCTGCATTAAGATACCATGGCAGAAGAGGACTTCCTATCTGTTCCCTTTATGTAATTTTCATATTCCTGCCATTCCCTTCACTCTACACGAGGAAAAGGTCCCAAAAGCTAGAATTTTCTTAGCTGAATAGTGCATTGAACTAATGCTATGAGAGAGAAGGTGAACGTTAGTATGAAGGGACACAGTTTGAAACTCAGTTTCCTTGCAATGTATTTGAGTCCCTGGGAAGGCTGAAGGATGTAAAATGCATTAGGAATGGTGAGTTAAAGCTGACAGAAGGTAATCAAAGAGAGGAAGATAACTCACAGAGCCCCATGGGAGATGGAAGGAGGCAGGGGGCTGTTTTGACGTGTGACTTGATATCAAAAGTAAGGGACTGCCTTGCACTTCTTTGGGACTTGCTGATAGCAAGATGAACGTGGCCTACGTGTCAAGTTGGGTGCTTGGGCATGACTAAATGTTTATGATTCTAATCTTTTCATGTGATAAGTGAATAGGAAATCTTTCACCCAAGGGAATAAATATGATTTGAATGACATAGTTATATAAGTTCACCTTTGATGGTTCTGGAACATTGTTCAGGATGGGAAAAAACTCACCCTTGGTATGAAGTATTTCAATGTGCTTTCAGGATGGGGAAAAGACTTCTTGGGAGACATTCTCACAGCAGAGGAGAGGTAAATTGTTTACATTTGTGCCTTGCACTCCTAGCTTAGAGTGCAGAAAGTGGTTATCTTAGCATGCTGCAAATTCTCGGGTAGTTCAGCAAAAACAAATGAAAGGGGTGCTTTCTTGTCTCAGAACGTGGGGATTTATGCAGGCAACCCGTGTTAGTGTTAATGGGCATTGGGCGCGTAAAACCCAGTCTTTCAACATGATAATACATAATACATCCCTTAATTTTTAATTCACTTGGGTCTCAATTTTAAAGCATTTTCTTGTAGTTTGTCCTAATTATAATCATTTTTAACGACAGCTTAAAAATTTCATCCAACTGTCTTATCGCATACGGTACTTAATTTCTCAAGTGAACAGTTTTACTGTACACCATTCTGAGAATTTAAAGAACTAAAACATAAAAGGAGAGTAAGCCCTTTGTGTGGTGAAACTCGATGTTAATTGTTCTAATATACATAAAAAGACTGAAGCAGTTTCTAGAAGCCGGGACTGGCCTTTCTGCAGAGGCTTTTCCAACCTCTTTCAGGGGAGATTCACAGAACCCCAGGGGAAAGAAAGGGATTTCCCCCCAGTTTTGCTGGGTTCTACCACAAATCAGAGCCAGAACCGAATGGTCATGTTGTATTCTACATCTGGAATAGATGAGTATGCTTTGCTTGGACCAAAGCAGAAACTACACAGCTAGAAACAATAACAGGCCAATTACCTGGGCCATATTATCTCCCACCCAACCTGTTTATTTGTTAGGTTGTTTAAGGCAAGATGAATTTTCCAGCATCTGCTCAGAACTTTTAATCAGTCAACCAGGGCATGGCTATTCCATCATTAGGATGTATGGCCATTTAATGCACTTAAATCAACTGTTGGAATGGGAAAGAGATTTGCCTCTTCTATTTTTTAACAGAATGTTCTGGGAACTCCTGAGTTTTGTCATTTCTTAGTCACTTATCATTTGGGGGGAAGCTGGGAGTCTCCAAAGAATGCATACTGAGCAAACAGAAGCTTTCCCTGTTGTGCCTTGCCTGGTGGAAATTCCATCTAGGTTTCTTCCCCTTCGCTTTACTTGGGTCACTCCACAGACGACCACTAATTCAAGTGGGAAAACTCACCTTTATTTGTGATTAACACTGACGGCATACTGGAAGAACAAAGGAGAAACTTGAAAGTTGAGACATTTACTTTATTTAAACTGCTCTATATAACAAGCCACACTCCACAAAATCTGCAGGGCCAGAGCTCGTAAACTTTAGTGTATACTGGAGTGAGCTGGACAGGTGGGGGGGGGGAGGGAGGACGGGGGGGGGGGGGAGTATGGCACGCTTACTAAAAACGCACATTTCTGGGGATCCTTCCAAAGATCTAGACTCAGTCATTCTTAGAGGGCCATTTTCATAAGAACCCAGGACAATTTTGAGTAAGATGTACAGAGTAACATAGGGACGAGTAATCTGGGTTCCTGGGTAGGACACAGGTTGGTTAATATAACCAAAACAAACACACACAGCCCCAATATTCCCTCCCTAGTAAATGCTTACAATTCTTCATGCACAGGCAATTTCTTTTTCCTGTAAGAAAAACTACTCTGATAATAGAGTTTCTGTACCCTCACGCACATTTTCTACACACATACAAACGTTTTTAAACTGTCACGCAAACCACTTGCCAGTGGGGATTGACATGAGTTTCTCAGGAGCTAGCTACTGAAAGTGACATTGTGAAGGAAAACCTGGCCGTGGGTTGACCCTTTATAGTTTGGGGACTTCTAGATCCAATGTAACTATGGATTGGGAAAAAAGCAGCCTTTTCCTCCTCCCATCACTTCACTGCTGCTGGGCTCCTGTTCCAGATGGCAGGAAGGCACAAACGCTATTTCCGTGCGGTGCGGTCTGTCTTCACTTCCTTTTGGGAAAGGCCCAGGTTTTTCTGGGTAGTGTGTTCAGGGCTCACATTTGGCCCTGTGGTGTGCACACTGTCCACCCATATACCCACAGCTCCACTGGCACTCCCCAAAAGGGCTCTGGGGTTTGCAGCGTAATGATCAGAGCCCAACATTTGCCCAAATACGTTTACTCCAACCATGCGCCAGATGGAGTGAAGGATGCGGGCACAAACATTTCTCTCTCTCTCTCTCTCTTTTTTTTTTTTTTGGATGCCTCTTTCCCATCTCTGTGCATGTGCAGTCTGTTTTGACTTCTTTTTGAGAAAGGAACAGGTTTTCCCATGTGTTTTGTATAGGGCCAGTATTAAGACCAATAGTGGTGATCTTCCAAGGGCACAGACTGGCCCCATGCTGGTGCCAGCCCCTCCCCAAATGGCTTATAGGGTGAGTGTGTTGGGTGTCAGGGTGGAAGTTGTGTCTTTTTTGGCCGAGTATGTCTGGGGCGTGGAATCCGAAAGCAGTGGTTACCCCTGTGGCTGAGCTCATGGTCACCAAGGCAGTGGGGGAGAAAGCTAACCTCTTTCCTACAGTGTGGCTGGGCCAACGCATCCCGTGGCCCTCCAAGCAGAAGGGGAGGTTACATCCACCTTAAATGCTGCAGGGTACAAATCACTGCCAAATTAGTAGCTTCCAAATATCATTTTCAATAAAAACGTCGTGATAAAAAGCATGTTAATACCCAATAGTCAGTGGTTTTTATGACGGCGTTAAACCATTTGTACTGAGGCTGTGCCGCTGATGCTGTTTCCTCCCTGAAGAAAGAAATTGGCTGCCTGTGCAACGTTTGTGCGCTTTCGCTGTTGCTATAAAGTCAGCCCCCAGGAGAATTTTAAGTTTTCTTGAATTGCTTTTTAGCACAGACTAAGGAAGTAAAAGTTCTAAAACTGCCTGGTTATAGATAAATCGCTTCAAAAGCCAGCTTTGAACTGGCAAAGCAGTGCTACAGGAAATGTTTCAGAAGGCAGAATATAACAATATGAAAGCTAAGTATTGTTATTTATTTAACAAACGAAACAGGCTGTCATTGAAAAACTAAGAGCCTCCAGGAACTCTTTAAGGTCATGTGAAATGCCAGATCTTGGTTGTAACAGACGTCTTGCTATAATGGGTGATGATGTTTATACATGTTTCCTTGGCTGGTGGACTTGTTTATAAACACACACATAGGCACATCTCCTCTAGTCAATAAAAGTTCATTAATCTATTGCAAGGTGTCTCAAAATAGTACCTAACATGGAGCCATTCTCCAAATGATCTGGATCATTAGATTTTATAATGAAAAACTACGGGATAATTTAGAGTGTAAGAACAAAAAACATTGCATCATCTAGATTTAGATTAATTCAAGTCTAATATACTGATAGTTAAACTAACCAGATGTAGCTGGGTGTTAAATGTACTTGTGTACTCAGTGTTTTTAGAAAACAAAGTGAGGCCAACCCAAAAAAGTACCCCCAAAAGGTCGGTGGCACTTTAGAGGTGCGACTTACTTGACTTGGTGGAATTGGTCAGTGTTAAGCTGTTTCTCCCAGGGCCCTGGAGCCCTTTAGGACTGACACTGTTTGACTTTCACCTTCCACTTCTTGCTCCCTGGCTCCTATGGTGGTGCTGGGCTTGTAAATGTGTTCGATAAACACCCCAGGTCATGACATTGATGTGGTTGTGTTTCTTCAACTTCCATAGAAGAATACGACTGCATTTCATTCATTGGCCAAGAAGACAAAGATCATAATTAGAACAAGAATTCTATTGAATAGAAGGAAGCATTTAGGTTGGTTTTAATTGACTGACTGTGAGACCTTTAATCCAGGAATCCACTTAAAAGCTGTCCAGCGTAAGCCACCTGGCACTTTGCCACATACTGTAATGCTGCCTGGCTTACATGGAGCGACCTCTGGGTTGGCGATCACAAATATTCCAAATAACCTATCCTCCCCAAACGTAACAAAGAGCTAGGATTGTAAAAACTAGGGAAGACATTTGAGAAATGATAAACAACCCCAAGGATTTGAGTATTTATTCTAGGCTGCTTATGATGACATATTTTTATAACACTTGTCTGGGTGCCAGGAAATGGCAGGATGGAAAATCACATTCCCCAAATAAGTGAAGGGTGTGTCACCCCGAGCTGCTTCCATCTCCGGCAAACTCTATTGATAGCTGAGAAAGAGAGTTTAAAGGTGCAAGAGAGATTTAATTCCTCTCAAAATGTCTTTTAAGAACCTTATGTTCAGGGAAGTCTTCTTTTTTCTTTCATTCTTTATTTTCTTTCTTTCTTTCTTTTTTTTTTTGACAGCTCGCTTTCAGTGTTTGCTAATTTGTGATCTTTAGAAATGTCTAATGTGTTTTCGGGCCTTCTGTGTACCTTTAGTGAGAAAGGTTCTTCTGCTTAATTAATTTGCACTCTTTTTTGTTTGCCAGACAGGGTTTTCTGTAGAGAAAAAAAAAAAAAAATTCCTCTAGGTAGCAAGCAAAGAAGGAATTGGAATAATTTTGCTTTTCAGCTGTGGCACATTTTATTTGGGTAATCCGAAGGCCAAGCTGAGGAGAAATGAGGAAAGGGATAAGTCTTCATCCTCCCGTTTCTCTCACACTGTGTTTCATAGAGTATTCACTGGAAGTTCTGCTTACTTTTTTTTTTTTTTTTTTTTAAATTAAAGTTAAACTTGACATTGGGGTTCCAAAAGCAACCCTGAATACCTTCTAAACACAGTGCCACTTCTTATTGTAAAATAACCCAATATAAAGTTTTAAACACTAGACAAATTAGGGATGGTCATTAAAACAGTCACCCAAGATGCTTGGGTGTTTTCCCCTCCAGTAATTAAAGTTACACATGCAAGTTAAAAGTTGCCACAGAAAGAGAAATAATTTGTGCAAAAACTGGAGCTTAGAAAGTAGTCACCCCTCACCGAAGATCAGAATCCTCATAGCATGTGGAACTTTAAAACTGGCTTCCTGCTGGTCAGCTAAGAGGGTGTTATTAGTGACTGGGAAAACCAGGATTGCAATTATGACTTTGTTCAGTTGGTGATTAAAAAGTGCAGACAATTTATGCCAAATCCATCTGATTCTCTGCATTCTCTGATACTACTAGTAGGCATGACTTTCACATGTGCCGAAATTTGCACAAAGCATGCACTAGTTGTGTGGAAGAGAGTGGGAATTTTGTGTTTCAGTGACCAAATCTAAGTCAGGAACCTCCAAACACATCGAAGCCTGGTTCGATGGGGGGCTAAGGAAATCATTTGAGTGTTTGCTAGAGACATCAGAGATGTCACACAACAGGTAGTGTTTTTATTCTTTGCGAATGTCCAAGATGGAGCATTTGAAGATGATGTGGAGGTGCTCCAGGGTACAGGTAGGTGTACTATATCAAACAGCTTTGTGGGAACACACCTGTGCAGTCCCACAGATCCTGCCCTCTGAAGGGTAGGCACTGGTTCTGATACTCTGCTGTCACCATCTTGAAATTCTTCATTTTATCTTTGAATTTGTGTTTTGTAAGCAAAGTCCAATGGGACAAAGGAACATGTATGTGAGCAGAGGAGATATAGGAAACATATGCATTTATCATTCCTTGCCATCTCACTCACATATAACCTTACAGAGGTGCCTTCAACTCAGAATTGTGGTGGATCCATGGTCACGAGAGTTTAGCGAGACTCAGAGCCAAGTACAAAGCAGTTGTGTTACAGAAGCCCTGAGTTCCGGAGTGCGAGTAGAATGTGAGCACATCAAAAAGTGAAATAAAAATATAGCAGGCTTAGTTTTGTGCAGTGTTTCTTCTGTTCTTATAAGTATGAAATACACATGTAAGAACTAAAATGTGCAATTTTGGCAATTCCAAGTATGAGTTACATGCTTACATTTGAATTTAAAATAGGTACTGCACAATGCAAAGGTGAATGGTCAAATTCATGCTAATAATTTAAAGTTTTAGTTTTTCTTTACTGAGAACATTAATTGGTGAATAAAAAATGCTGTGGCAAGGAGAGACGAGGAGAGAGAGAGGGAGAGGGAGGTCTCGAAAAAAAAGAAAAAACATCATATTATAGAACATATATTTTTCCTGCTTTTTGCACAAGGGGCTCTTCCTATCATTGAGCCTGGCAGATTAGGTACTGATCCTGGGTTTGATCAGAAAAAGAGAAAGCACCCTAGTTATTTTAAAGGAGATAACTGAATATTGGATAAGAAAGTACTGATGGGCTTAAAAAGGAAAAGAGAATATGGAGGTAACGATACACACAGGCCACAACCACAAAGCCTATGGCAGGGTTGGTGTCATCAACACCCAGGAGTTCAGAGACGACATACTGTAGAGCTGTGTCTCGTCCCTATGGAGGGGGGCTGGCTGACTGGTGCAGGTGTCTCAAGGGCCCACAGAGCAATACCCTGCAGCCAGGGCTCAGACCCTTGAGGGGGCGCTGCCTGCCTGCTTGTGCTGTGCCTCTGATGGGGCACAATGTGGCTGTTTCTGGGAATGCCTGAAGAATTTGGAAACAACACCAGTGGAGCCAACTGCTGCTGCAGGAACAGCAGGTACCTAGGAGTGAGGTCCTTCTGCCTTCCAGCTCACCTTTTGTGCTCCGTGTTGGCCAATGCTAAGAGGAGTCCAGTCGGGAAGGGAAAAATGTAGTTTGCAGAGTCCCAGTCCCAGTGTCACAAAGCAAAGTGTAGGGCTGAGACACTAATGAGCAAGCACCACTTCACCAACATAGTAATAATTTGTTACAAAGCCCAAGTTTTTACCGATGACCACAAACAAAGCTGTAAAGTCCAACCTGAGAAGTTAAGGAAAAGCATCCCATGTAAAAAAAACCTCTGCGTAAATTGGACTAAACACGTGGTTCATCTGCTCAGCAATTTCCAGCCGTTTCCATGAACACGTCCAGCCGATTCCCACCTCTGGCAGTCCTAGGTTTGGAGGGCTCTTCTCCCATGGCTAGCTGCTTACAATTTAAGTCTCAGCTCAAATGTTTCTTCCTCAGAGAGGCGTTCGCTCACCTCTAATCTAAACCACTAACCTTTCTTCCATCTTGCAGGCTCTATTATTGTCTTGGCAATTGCCAATATCTGAAAGTATCTGCCTGCTTGTTAAATGTCTCCCTGTACCAGAAGGCCATGGGAGGACAGATGACCATTATGTTCAGTGGCACTTGATAGGTACTAAACAAAATAGTAAGAAAGAGTCCTATAGCAAATATTTTCTCCCATTATTATGTGGGGGGCTCACACCTGTAATCCCAGCACTTTGGGAGGCTGAGGTGAGAGAATTGCTTGAAATCAGGAGTTCAAAACCAATTTAAGCAACCTAGTAAGACCCTTTGTCTACAAAAGATTAAAAAAATATTATCCAGAGAAATGCATGCATGTTTGGTGCATGTGGTGCATGTTTGTAGTCCCAGCCACTGGGGAGGCTGAACCAGAGGGTCACTGGAGCTCAGGAGTTTGAGGTTACAGTGAGCTGTGATGATGCCACTGTACTTTAGCTAGGTGACGCTTGTGTGTGTGTGTGTGTGCATATGTATACATACATATAACTATATGATTATGTAAGGGATGGCTAGGAATATAATACTTCGCTAAAGTGGTACTTGTTACTTTTCTGGCTATAACAAACTTTACTATTTTTTAAAGCATACAATTGAGGATTAATCATATTCACCTCACTGAAACTTTCTACTTGAGGGGTTCCAACTGTGTGTATGCATATATGTTTCTAGGCACACTTTTGAGTTCTGGAGTTTTTGGTGACAGAGTTGAAGAGATTAAAAGATTCAGAACAGAGTTTGAGACCAGCCTGAACAAGAGCGAGACCCTATCTCTGCTAAAAATAGAAAAATTAGCTGGGTGTGGTGGCAGGTGCCGCTAATCCCATCTACAAGGGAGGCTGAAGCAGGAATATTTCTCAAGACCAGAAGTTGTAAGGTTGCTGTGAGTTATGACACCATAGCACTCAGGCCAACAGAGGGAGACTCTGTCTCAAACTACCCCCCCCCCAAAAAAAAAAAACCCAAAATGTCTTCTGAACAACCCAAATGCTGATCAACTGAATGGAGGAAAAAAGTGTGAAATGCAGGGTGTCCATAAAGTTTGCATGCAATTTACTATTTTAAACTATTTAAAATTGCACATGAACTTTATATCCACCCTGTATTATATAATAGAATATTATTCTGTGAAAAAGGAACAAAGTACAGATATACACGTTGTAACACGGATGAAGCTTGTAAACGTGCCCTATGAAAGAAGACGGTCACAGAAGCCACACATTACACTAATCCATTTTGTAGGAAATGTCCAGAATAGGTAAATCAACAGAGAAAGAAAGTAGATTTGTAGTTAGTTACTAAGGGCCGGAGCTGGTTGTGGTTATAGTGAAAAACAGGGTTTCCTTTTAAGGTGGTGAAAACGTTCTAACACTGACTAGAGTTACTCATATCTGTGCGTATACTGGAAACTACTGAACTGTACATTTTAAGTGGGTGAATTGTGTGGGGGTGTAAATTGTAACTCAAGAGCAATTATTAAAAAATAAATATTTTCTGGTCTGGTTCAAAGTAGAGGATGAAGAATACAAATTTATATTTTCTCCCCCCATATACACCAGGCATGAGCAAGCAGTGGCCCATGGACCAGACCGAGCCCCCTGCCTGTCAGCCTGTCATTTGTAAACAAGGTTATATTGGAATATAGCCATGCTGCTTTGTTTGTGTATTGTCGATGGCCACTATCTCATTAAAACGCCAGAGTTGAGTGATGTGAGAGGGACTTCATGGCCTAAAGTGTTTATTAACTGGCCCTTTCACAGAAAATGTTTAGCCACTCCTGTTTTAAGAGAAAAGGACAGGCAAACAAATGGTAGCAAATCATTGAAGGAGCACATACTTACTGTGGTAAGTAAGTGCTGTGCAGCGTATTAAGACAGAACATGTGGCAAGTGGCCCTTAGAAAGTTTCCTGAGAAAATTTGACTTCATTGTAAACATTTCTTTCTTTCATCAGCACTCTGTGCCTGAAATCACTGCATTTCATTGGTTCTAGGACTCCACCAATTATACATACCATTATTGTTACACTACCAAGAAAGAAAAAAATGCTTCATTGAAGTCCAACACAAGGCTTTCTCATTGCATAGAACGTCTGGTTTACCTGTTCTGGAGGTGCCCTCTCCCTCATTCTTGCATGCATACAGAAAGGTAGCCGTGAGCTTGGGAGCAAGCCGGGAGCGGGACCTCTCTGTGGTCCCCCTGGAAAGACGACCCCACTCCTGGCACTCTAACTCCTGCCTCTCTCCCATCACTTACGTTTTCCTTGTTTTTCACCCTCTCTTTCCCATTTTTGCCTCTGCCAGTCTCCCCTGCTCAGGTGCCCCATTTTTGCTCTTCCGCTGCCCACTCCCTCATCACAACTTCTTCCTCCACTTCCCTATCCATTTTTTTCTGCTGCTTCTCACGATCACCCACCATCACCCTCCCCCGACCAAAAGACTCATCACTGCCTCAAGAAGATAGTGATCCTAAGATGCATCCTGATTTCTGGGATGGTAAAATATGGAGACGTGCATGACTTACTCTCAGGGAAGAATGGCATTGGAGGTTAAAGTGCTCTGAGTTACAAATGAGATGATGTAGAGAGGTATCACCGCGCTGGTGTAGCTGCTGCCATTGGGGTGATTAAACCGGGCAGATGTTTGAATGCATGTGACCACCTCATAATCACTGCAGACATTCTCATATTCAGACCGAGAAGTATTGGAGTCCCCCAGGGTCTCGCCGGGGCAGCCTGATGTTATAGGACATGCACTAACTAGTTCATGCAGAAGTTCTAGCCTGGAGTCACCTTTAAGAACTGCGGTTCCTGACTCCAACTGATGGGAGACTGTGTGGTGACCTGCAGTCAGGCTGAACCCCTCTTCCCTCCACCCTGATATGCTTTCTATCAGTAGTTCATGGTCATCCCAGACTAGCTTTATTAGCATCACCTGGGAACTTGTCAGATTTACAAATTCTGGGATTATACCCGAGACACATCAAATCAGAAACTCAGGGAGTGGTGTCCAGCAATCTGTGTTCAAGCACAAGCTGAAGTGTGGAACAACTTTATCACCTGCCTGGAGGGGCAATCTCATCACTTTAATCACCCTCACTGGCTCATAGGACTTCACCTTCTGCCCCATGGGGATTAAGGGTGGCAGAAGATGACAGTAATCCTAGACTTTAATAAACTCACATCAGACTTTATTGTCTGTAGAAGGGACTGCTCAGTTAGAAGAAAGGCCTAATCCTTTTACATTGTTGAGAATAGAAAACCTGTCTTCCCCAGGCCTTGGTGATGGTGACTAATTAGCGACTGCAGATTGAGAATTCGGAGAAGCCCTTACAAAAGAGCTGATAACTAAGTGGAACGTGAAGGCCAAGAAGGCATCGGCCTTTCAAAGATGGGGTGCAGGAAGCTTTCCGTCTTCCTCCCCTCCTCTCCACTGCAAATTGTCCTTCACGTGTGTGACAGTTAATAGACTTAAAGCATCCATTTATTTGTGCCACCCTGTTGTCCCAGACAGCATGAATATGGCTCCAGCCACAGAGTCTCTCTCATTCTCAGGTTTAGTCTACGTTCCACAGATGGCCCCTGCTTTCTACCCAAGTAGCATTTTCACTCCCATCTCAGGGTTTTGCTTGTGCATTCATCCTGTCTGTGCTTCATTCTCACGCCTAATTGAAAGGCTACCTACCCATTTGTGTGTCACTGTATTCAATAATCGCATCAATCCTGTGCTTTAAAAAAGCCTTTATATATTTCCTCAATGTTCCTTACTTTAAAATCCACAAGCCCCTCTATGCACTGTCCCCATCACACCCATTATTACATATACGTGGCTTTGGAGTCATTCCCTCCGGTTGTGTGAAATACTTACCTGTATGTCTGTACCATGCATATATCTTTTCCCTTTCCAGGTATTTTTAAGATTCAGATCAGGTTTAAGTTTTCATTTTTATTTCCCCAGAGTCCACATAGTAGGTATTTAATGAATGCATATCAAACTCAAATAGGAGAATATGCCTTTAAGTGAGTATTCTGAAGAAATTATTTGCAGCAGAGTTAGCACCTAGTTCATTTTTCCTTAAGGGCAATTTCTGTTTGGTGTATCCATACAAACAACAGAGGTTGGGTTCAGAGGAATTTGAGAGAACAGGAAAAAGCCTGCTTGGGATTAAAGGGTTTCCAAAAGAGATCAGCAGAGTATTTTTTTCAGCATTAGTGATTTTATAAGTAGGAAGAAAGAAAGAAGGGAAAGAAGAAAAGCAAGAAGGACAAAGAGTGGACTGCAAACCAAATGGATTAAAAAACAAAACCGCGTGGCTGGGCACAGTGGCTCACTTGGCTCAGGAGTCTGAAAGCAGCCTGAGCAAGAGCAAGACCCCATCTTTACTAAAAACAGAAAAACTAGCCAGCCATTGTGGCGGACACCTATGGTCCCAGCTACTTGGGAGGCTGAGACAAAAGGATTGCTCAAGCCCAAGGGTTTGAAGTTGCTGTGAGCTGTGACACCCAGGACGTACTCTACCCAGGACGACAGAGTAAGACTTCCTCAAAAAACCAACAAACAAAAAAAACTCAAACAAGTTAGGGGATTTAAAATTTTGAAAAATGAGCATAATACCTATAGTTTCAAAAACTACACATTTCTAATCCCCCAGCTTTTGAAAGTTTATTATAACATAATTCTCTTAAAAGAAGGAAGATTTCCAAATCACAAAGTAAGTGGCAGAACTCCGAGCTCAGATGCATTTCAGACACTTGGGTGTTAGCACACACATGGGTGATTGCAACAAGTTTTCCTAACATCACCGTGCACATTTTAGAACGGTGGAAATTCAAGCATCTAGGAAGTCATTGTACTTTAGAAAGTGAAGCAAAGGAAAGAAAGTTACAGCATGGGACAGTGGTTAAGAGTTTTGGGTTGCGGGCGGTGCCTATGGCTCAGTGAGTAGGGTGCCGGCCCCATATACCAAGGCTGGCAGGTTCAAACCTGGCCCCAGCCAAAGTGCAACAACAACAACAACAAAATAGCCTGGCATTGTGGTGGGTGCCTGTAGTTCCAGCTACTCCTGAGGCTGAGGCAAGAAAATTGCCTAAGCCTAAGAGCTGGAAGTTGCTGTGAGCTGTGACGCCACAGTACTCTACTAAGGGTGATGGAGTGAGACTCTGTCTAAAGAGTTTGGGGTTGGGAACCAGATCACTGTTGAGTCAGACAGGTGGGTGTTAAATATCTGCTCCATCCCTTATCAGCTCTTCTGCTTTAGGCAACTTAGGAGACTGCTTCTGGGTGGTGGGTTTAATAGCATCTATATAGGTTGTCGGACAGATTAAATGAGATACTGAGTGAGAAGCTTTTAGCATAGGGGTTGGCACCTAATAAACACTCAATAAATGCTAACTAGCATACAAAAAAAAGTTCTTTTCTGTCTAACCACCAGACACATTTCCTTCCTTTCGGGTCTGCAGTTTATACTCTGTAACGATTCTAAAGCAGTTTCCTATCTCACAATAGAGGCCAGCTTTTTCTTTTTCTTTTTTATTTTTTTGGTTCTATGAGTTTCCTGGCTACCTGAGTGCTAGGAAATACTTCACTGGACCAATATGCCAAACCCATTTCCCTACTAAAAAACAAAGAAAAAAAATTGTGTCCTACTCAAAAACAAAACAAAAGCTGGAGAACTAAGGCACTTACACAGCAAAGAATAATGAGCACATCACGAGGGTAATTTCTGCCACAGTCCAGGTGGCCTTCAACACAGGTGACAGCAGTAGCCATGGTGATATTAACTTCATAAGAGCAGATAAGTCAGTGGGAGCTATTCAATCACTTGACAGAAGTCAGTTCAGAAGGCATCATACTCCTTGCCATAGGAAAGTCCAATCTATAATAATTTAGTCCCTGGCTTTAAAGATAATCATGTTAGGAATCAAAAAGGGGTCTAATGTTAGAGTCATGCCTTTCAAATGCAACAAATCATTATACCTGTCAAGATTTATGGACAGATGTATTTATGTTGACACTGGACCACTAATACTTTGACAAATGAGGGGCTTTGACATATATAACAGATATGTCCAAGTCTATTTCCTGATTGAAGAAAAGGGATGAGGTTGTGAATTATGACAAACTGGTGAAGTGGGCCAGTGTGGCTCTGGGGGTCTCTGCTGCCCCCACCATTACTCACTGCAGCAAGACCAAACAATGGTATGCACAAAGGGCCACTCCCAGCAATGAGTAAGATTGGAAATGGCTGATCTGAAAGTCTAATAAAGATTGGACTCCCCATGGAGGTTACCCATGCACAGAAATGAGTCTGATTCCTTAGTCCCCAAAGGATTTGTGGCCCTCTGTGAAGAAAGTGAGGAGAATTTGATTAGCAGCTAAGTATCCAAGTGTGGTGATGCTGTAATGGCCTTGGCTTCTGACTAAGTTTGTTAAGGAGGCTAATTCCTATCAGTGAATTAAAGTCAGGGCTTGATTCATACTCAAGCACCTGGCAGAAATGTGCTTTGAAAGGGAAGAAAAATAAGGTCTGTAAAGAGACAATTAGATTTATGATCTATCATCAGGAATTTGATAAACTCAAAACAGTCAAAAGGGACACTAGATGAGATTCATTAATGTAACAGGATCCATTACATTAATAAGAGGCAACTTTGCAGATGGAATTTTATTAATATTTCCACCCACTTGTTTTTGGATATGTCCCCTGCATCTTTGAACTAACTCACACCCTTTGCCTTAGGACATTTCAATCTATAATAATGTAGTTTTCGGATTAAAGGAAGAGATTTCTCTCTCATGGGGACAACTCAACATGAATCAAGGCTTTGCTAGGAGGAAACAAGAAACTCAAATGTAGGCAGTGAACTTCTCCATAGGAATGGATATTGGATATTGGTATTGCTTGCAGAGTGGGAGAACTTGGTGTTTCTGATTGAGAGGTCTCCACGAGGTACAGCAGACAGCTTGGGTAGAAAATAAGGAAAATAATGGCTCGGCCAGTGAACACACACTTTGAATTTAGATGTGACCATGGAGAATATTGATAGAGGAATAAGAGAAGTTCTGTAAAATACAGACAGCAGCTATGTCAATAATTTATTCATTCAAAATATACAGTGTCCCTAAAGTCACCACACATAGGGAAAATGGCAGGTTGTAGCTAAATATACCTTTATATTTACAAAATATTCGTCCCAAATTTTACAAAGAGGTGGCCAACATGTAGAGGGTACTTTGTAAAAAAAAAAAAAAAAAAAGGCACATTTAGCTACAATTTCCCATTTTCCCTATGTAGGAGACTTTAAGGATGACTTTTGGTACACCCTGTATTTATGAACACTTACTCCACAACACTAAGCCATGGAGATGTGCCAGTGGACACACTGTGGAATGTCTCAGGTGACTTTCCTGCTCCCAGGAGCTTACACTCAAGCTGTGGTTGGTGTGGGGACAAGAAGATTCTGGCCAATAAATGTAGGCCAATAAGAGAAATGGAAAGTAACATGTGAGAACAGCAGTTCTCAACCTGTGGGTCGCGACCCACAGGAACTATATTAAAGGGCCAATGGCATTAGGAAGGTTGAGAACCACTGCTCTAGAAAAAATTAAACACCTGTGGGATGGAGTGTAACTCAGAGGATGGAGCTTCTCTAGGCAGGAAGTGTAAGGGAGACTTCATGGAGAAGGTGGTTGAGAGATAACATCTGAAGAAAGAGAATGGAATGGCCAGGTCAAGACCTGAGCCCGCCAGAGGGCAGGCCAGGCAGTTGAAAGGCCCAGAGATAGTCAAACACTTTGGCGTGCTGGAGGAACAGAGAGGGAGTTAAGTGGGATGAAGTAGGAAGTAAGGGGCAAGACTGGTGAAGATCCCTTGAAGGGGTTTAAGCACTATCATCTGATTTCCACATTAAAAGATATACCTGATTGCTTTGTGAGGAACTGATTAAAGAGAGGTAAGAATAATCATATGGAGATTTGTTGAGACTATCTATAATAGTATTTTAGGCAAGATGATGACAGGTTGGGCCAGGTGGATGCCATGCAGATGGAGAGAAGTGAGTGGATTTGGGATTGATTTTGGAGTACAAACAGAGTGTAATTCCGTAGTCAGTTTCTTGTAAAGTTTAATGTTTTTTTCTTCCATGCACCTAAGATTTATATGGAGATTTATGAAATGGTACCCACATAGTGCTTTGAATTCCTTGGAGGAAAGCAAAGCATTATTATTATTTTCTTTACTCATATTGTGAATTTATTAACCTTTAACTCCTATATTGAGGTAGGTATTTCACTGACAGCTGGGGTCTCATTTAGCTAACCAGGTGCCCATGTTAAACAAAGGTTATATTATTATTGAAGTTATTATTAGAAAAATATAATAGCTCATATTGAATACCAATAACAAAACCTAATTTCATATAAATTTAGCAGGCAGCTTTAGTTACAGGATATAGGTAGTTGTACTTGGTGAGCGTATTTATGATACTCAATGTCTTCTTTTTGTACCAGGCTTAAGGGAGTTTGGAATTGTGAGTGATTCCAGACGGATTCATTCTGAATGACAAGCTTTGCACGGTGGTCAAAACGAAAACTTTCCCCAGAATTTTAAATTAATCTCCTGAGGGAGTGAGGGCCAGCATGTTGACAGGGCAAAAGAAAAAACACCCAAATTAACTAGTCCTTAAGAAGTAATTAAACCCAGGAAATTTAGTTATAGCAGGAAGGCCATTTTGGAATAGGCTTATGATTAAATTCAAGAAAACATAATACATGTGGTAAGAATACATATGAATATATTTTTCATAGACTGAATGTGGACAAAATCAGAGCTGATATATTACTTAGGGCATTCTAATCTTCTTCAAGGCCCTCCTCCTCCACAATCAGATTGTATCAGGCATAAAATTTATGCATTTATGAATATCATCACTTAATAGTTGTTTTAAAAAATATATTAGAGCTAGAAAACAGAATAATATGGCTTAAATGAGGTAATTGCATGTAGAAACTCGGGTTAATATCCATGCAATCCAGGGTCAAAAATATCCCCTAATATGGGTTGCACACAGTCACTGTTGTTGGTGCTTATGTGTGGCAGTAAACTGCGTCCTAAGAATCTGGAAATGAATGCTCTCTGAGAGTCAGGAAATCAATAAGTAGTTGGAAGATGGCCATTACCAACAGCATTAACACAAATAACAAGTCAAATGGGCAGAGGAAGAGTTTCTTCCAACTGAGTGACAAGTTATGAACTCTTGAAAGAACATAGCTTCCTTATCTTCTTCTAGACCAGTGATTTTCAACTGGTGTGCCATTGGCACACTGGTGTACCATGAAAAATTTTAAATATCATTAATCATTTTCAAAAGTAGTTCAAAGTGCACAGTAAGTATATTCTTTTTTAATTGTTTTTTGATCAATATAATTTAAGTATGCTATGGAAGTTTATATGTTCAAGTATCCTGGGAGATAAAAAAGGCTGAAGAACACTGCACTAGACCTTGCTTTTATATTCCATGCTCACATTTTGTAGATATTTACCAAATAAGTAGACATTTCCATCATGGTAGATATTTCTGTAGCCTTAGTGGCCCACTTCAGTTTTCATTCTTCTTTTCTTTTTTGTTACTGGAACCCTGACTTTGTTTGGGGTGACCATGTGCCTAGGTGAAAATGCTCAACTGTTAGAGTCCCTTGCGGGTAGGTTTGGCCATGTGACCTAGTTCTGGCGAAGGAGAGATAGATGGAAATCTACGTGATGGGCTTCCTGGAAAGTTTTTGTTTCTCCAAGTAAAAAAGACTGGACTGGTATTATGTATTTAAAAAAACAACTTTAGAAAATCATGCTTTGTTTCCTTTCTTTTCTTCATGCAAGAAATGTGGATGTGATGCCTGGATGTGGAGCGGATGTGTTAATAACATGATCCATCAGGCATGAGGACAAGAACTAATTTACTGAGGATGGTGGAAGCTAGAAAGAGCCCAGGCTCTGCTTGGCATTGTTGAGCTGCAGTGACAATTCTGGATTGCCTACTTCCAGATTTCCTTTTTTTTTTTTTTTTGAGACAGAGTCTCATTATGTCACCCTCAGTAGAGTCCTATGGCATCACGGCTCACAGCAACCTCAAACTCTTGGGGTTAAATGATTCTCTTGCCTCAGCCTCCCAAGTAGTTGGGACTACAGGCACCTGCCACAACACCCGGCTAGTTTTTGTTGAGGTTGTCATCGTTGTTTAGCTGGCCCAGGTGGGATATGAACCCCCCAGCCTTAGTGTATGTGGCTGGTGCCATAACCACTATGTTACAGGCACCGAGCCAGTACTTCCAGACTTCTTACAAGACATTTTTTTTTTTTTTTTGACAGAGTGTTACTGTGTTGCCCCAGGCTATAGTGCTGTGGTGTCCTAGCTCACAGCAACCTCAGTCTCCTGGGCTCAAGTGATCCATCTTGCCTCAGCCTCCTGAGTAGCTGGGACTAGTGGGGCCTGCCACAAGGCCTGGCTTATTTTTTTCTGTTTTTAGTAGAGATGGAATCTTGCTCTTGCTCAGGCTGGTCTTCAGTTCCTGAGCTCAAGCAATCCATCTGCAGTGGCCTCCAGAGTGCTAGGATTATAGGTGTGAGCCACCATGCTCAGCCTCTTAAAACATTTCAAAGCCAACTTGGGCTGAGTTCTTTGCTGGTTGTACTGTATGCAATCTTGAACCACTTAGGTTTACATTCAGCTTTCACCTCATTTGTAGAGCAATGGTCTATAAGTTTCCCAAGGGCAGAAACAAAGCTTTCTTCATCTAAGTCAGTGGTTCTCAACTTTCCTAATGCTGTGGCCCTTTAATACAGTTCCTGTGGATCATGACTCACAGTTGGGAACCGCTGATCTAAGTGTTCAATGGTGCCTAGCTAAAAGCTGAAGACCCAGGGCATAGTAAAGTAATTTTAAGTAGTGATAGTTGTGCAAGAAATCTTAGGCTTCTTTTATACCAATGATTCTTAACCAGGATTGTATACTGACAGATTAGCTATGTGTATAAGTATGTATAGAAAAAAAACATACCTATCTTGGCCCTACTCCAACATTCAAATTCAGAAGGTCTGAGGTGGGACCCCGGCATCTGTATTTAAAAAAAAAAGTCTTCATAGTTGAGATTGAAATCCCTTCTTCATACAATAGCCAAGAAACTTGGCTTTTACTTTATGTACTATAAATACCCATCCATCCCTTTCCCCAAATTCTCCCTTCCAGAAAAGTCAGCCACTCATGGGTTCCTCAACTTTTCTGTCATATATGGAAGCTTAGTGGGAAGCTTAGTTGCCCCAGGCTATAGAGGTGCTGGCAAGTGGCTGGCATTAAAGAAACCCAGTTTACTGAAATCCTCAGAACTGTTTCTGTTTGAGCCATTTGGGTGAAATGGATTAGAACCAGTAAGAGTTAAGTCATAGCTAGCCATTCTGAAGCATTTTCAATGAGAAAACTTCAAGTAAGTGTCCAATAAGGAGCTATGATTATCCCATTCCTTAGGTAATTAAAAAAATTCATGGTGGTTAAACAGTGGTTATCTCTGAAATGGTCAGGCAGGGAGATGAGGGGGCTTCAGCGCTACGGGGCTTATTTCTAAAAGGGGGTGGTAAGCCCATGGATTGCCTTTACACCTTGTGTGTGTATTAGAGATACTCTTGCAGGTACAACTTTTTTAATAATAAAAATTTAAAATATTAAGCAATCCAGGCAATGGGCATTGTAACCCTTCTTTGCTCAAAGTACACAGAAGCAAACAAAAGCCAAAAAAAGACAAAAAAAAAAAAAGCTGTGTTTCATACAAATCTTCCCTAACAGTGAATGATTCCAGTTTCCAGCCTCAGCACTTTTCTTTTCTACTACCTTAGTAGACAAATTTTTCTGATTAAGGAAGTCATCTGTAATAAAATAGAAGCCCTGGCCACATTAGAGAGCTCATTTCTAAAGTAAGTGGCATATTATTTATAGCAGTAAGCATGTAATTACTTTCCATTGACCCTTAACTTATGAAAGGGAGGACAGGTCGTGGGAGGTTATAGATCTATCTTGTTTTATTTCCAAACAAATTCTGTTTTTATTTTGCCCTGTTAGACCCAGCTTTCTAATGATCTACATTGTAGAAGAGAGATGCAATAGTGGGTAGATTCTCACAGAATGGACAAACTCACAATGGCATAATTTCAAAAGCCACCTACTTCCAATCTAGCCCTATATCCTCTTCAGAGTAAGAAAACATTTGGATATTTGCATGCCTGTCTTTGTCTTTCTTTCCTTCTTGAAGGTGCTGGGAGATGAAGCCAGGTAGTGGTAGGTAGCAACATTTGCTTCTCCCCTATCAAAAAGTCTATGGCTGACCCTGCTAATTAATTACAAAATTCTTTCCTTTGAACTGAATTGTAAACTCAGAATCTACAACAGAGTGCCTCAAATGGTCCCCTACCAATCTGTCAGAAGTGACATTTGTCGTGGACCTATTTACTATCACTAATGAAAGTTGAAGACTAGCTCCCCAAGTGAACGGGGGAATAATGAATTGTCCAGGCACATACAATTCTGCTTTATGACTCTTCACTTGGGGATGCCAGCCACCTGAACTTGAGGATGCCAGCCACCTGGATGGTAAGTCTATGAGATGACTTCCTCTCAACTTTAAAACACCAGAACAACAGTTCTTGAAATTAGTGTGTGTTAGAAACACCTGGAGCCCCACCCTATTGACTGAGATAGACCTGAAGGGAGCTCAGGTGGATGTGACACCGGTAGTCCATGGTACACAGTGTAGAGACAGCAGCTCTGGGATGCTCCAGTTCCTCTTGAAAGGAAGACTTTCATTTTTTGTGGCTCTGGGGGCTCATGAGGGGGTAACATACATGGTGCAGAGGGACCACTTGCCTGTCCCCTTTGCTTCAGACCTGAAAGGTGACATCAGATGAAAGCTTTGTCCTAATTCTTTTCACCATTGATTTAATCACTAACTCCCTCCACAAAACAATAAATTTCTAACACAGGAATTTAGGAATTGTATGCTTTTAAAAAACATGTGGGGCTAAGTGCAGTGAGTCATACCTTTAATTCTTGCACATCGAAAGGTTGGGGAGGGAGGATTGGTTGAGGTTAGGAGTTGGAGACTACCTGAGCAAAATAGCAAGACTCCATCTCTACCAAAAAAATAGAAAAATATAGCTAGATGTGGTGGTGGGCACCTGTACTCCTAGGTACTTACTCAAGAGGCTGAGGTAGGAGGATTGCTTGAGCCCAGGAGTTTGAAGTTGCAGTGAGCTAGAACATGCCATTGCACTCTATCCTGGGCAGCAAAGAGACACCTTATCTCAAAACAAAATAAAAATGAGCAAAGTGTGGAATAAATGGCCCTAGGAATTCAATATCTCAGAGGCCTGCTAAGAAATATCTGAGGGTCTTCAAGGTCTTTGATCTATTTCACCTCTTTAAATATCTTTGCTGAAAAGAAAATTATTATAAAGATCTTCTCATGAACCCTCTCCAAAATCAAATGTTGTTTGGAATGTGCTTGGAGTGATTGAATCAGGGAGTTTTCCTGCTATGGGCAGAGACCAGCTGTCACCTACCTGAGTTCCAACTACTGCCTGACAACTTCCTTTCTTGCACATGGTGTCCACTATGCATAAAACAACAAAGCTAGCAGCAGATGTTTGCATGAGAGTTGTCTAGTTGAAAAACTGGCTCCAAGTCAAATTAAAAACAGGACTTTATTCTGTTCCAGACATCTACTTCTCTGTTTTTGTGCCAGTACCATGCTGTTTTGATCACTATTGATTTGTAGTATAGTCTGAGGTCTGGTAGCATGGTTCCTTCTGCTTTGTTTTTATTTCTGAGTAATGTCTTGGCTATTCAAGTATTTTTCTAATTCCATATAAAATGCGGTATTGTTTTTTTCAGATCTTTAAAGTATGACAGTGGAGCTTTAATAGGGATTGCGTTGAAATTATATATTGTTTTGGGTAGTATGGACATTTTAACAATGTTGATTCTTCCCAGCCATGAGCATGGTATGTTTTTCCATTTGTTAACATTTTCTGCTATTTCTTTTCTTAGAGTTTCATAGTTCTCTTTATAGAGAACTTTCACGTCCTTTGTTAGATAAATTCCCAAATATTTCATCTTTTTTGGCACTACTGTAAATGGGATAGAATCCTTAACTGTTTTTTCAACTTGACTATTGTTGGTGTATATAAAGGCCACTGATTTATGAATGTCGATTTTGTAAGCTGAGACGCTGCTGTATTCCTTGATCACTTCTAAGAGTTTTCTAGTAGAGTCCCTAGTGTTTTTCAGATATACAATCATAACATCTGTGAAGAGTGAAAGTTTGATCTCTTCTGACCCTATATGGATACCCTTGATCACCTTTTCTTCCATAATTGCAGTGGCTAAAACTTCCATTACAATGTTAAAAAGCAATGAAGACAATGGGCAGTCTTGTCTGGTTCCTGATCTGAGTGGAAATGATTTCAATTTAACTCCTTTCAATACGATATTGGCTGTGGGTTTGTTGTAGATGGCCTCTATCAGTTTAAGAAATGTCCCTTCTATACCAAATTTCTTAAGTGTTCTGATAATGAATGGATGCTGGATATTATCAAAAGCTTTTTCTGCATCAATTGAGAGAATCATACGGTCTTTGTTTTTTAATTTGTTTATGTGCTGAATTACATTTATAGATTTACATATATTGAACCAGCCTTGAGACCCTGGGATAAAACCAACTTGGTCATGATGTATAATTTGTTTGATGTGTTGCTGGATTCTGTTTGTTAGGATTTTAGAACCAAGAGATGAATCCAGTTACTTACCATTATTTAATCTTCAACAAGCCAATTAAAAACATTCAGTGGGGAAAAGGTTGCCTATTTAACAAATGGTGCTGGGTGAACTGGCTGGCAACCTGTAGAAGACTGAAAATGGACCCACACCTTTCACCAGTAACTAAGATAGACTCTTACTGGATTAAAGATTTAAACTTAAGACATGAAACTATAAAAATACTAGAGGAGAGTGCAGGGAAAACCCTTGAAGAAATTGGTCTGCGTGAGCATTTTATGAGGAGGACCTCCCAGGCAATTGAAGCAGCTTCAAAAATACACTACTGGGACCTGATCAAACTAAAAAGCTTCTGCACAGCCAAGAACACAGTAAGTAAAGCAAGCAGACAGCCCTCTGAATGGGAGAAGATATTTGCAGGTTATGTCTCTGACAAGGGTTTAATAACCAGAATCCACAGAGAACTCAAATGCATTAGCAAGAAAAGAACAAGGGATCCCATCACAGGCTGGGCAAGGGATTCGAAGAGAAATTTCTCTGAAGAAGACAGGTGGGTGGCCTTCAGACATATGAAAAAATGCTCATCATCTTTAATCATCAGAGAAATGCAAATCAAAACTACTTTGAGATATCATCTAACTCCCGTGAGACTGACCTATATCACAAAATCCCAAGACCAGAGATGTTGGTGAGGATGTGGAGAAAAGGGAACACTTTTGCACTGCTGGTGGGAATGCAAATTAAGACATTCCTTTTGGAGAGATATATGGAGAACACTTAGAGATCTAAAAATAGATCTACCATTCAATCCTGTAATTCCTCTACTGGGCATCTACCCAGAAGACCAAGAATCACAACATAATCACAATCAAAGATATTTGTACCAGAATGTTTATTGCAGCCCTATTCACAATTGCTAAGTCATGGAAAAAGTCCAAGTGCCCATCGATCCACGAATGGATTAATAAATTGTGGTATATGTATACCATGGAATATTATGCAGCCTTAAAGAAAGATGGAGACTTTACCTCTTTCACGTTTATGTGAATGGAGCTGGAACATATTCTTCTTAGTAAAGTATCTCAAGAATGGAAGAAAAAGTACCCAATGTACTCAGCCCTACTATGAAACTAATTTAGGGCTTTCACATGAAAGCTATGACCAAGTTACACCCTATGTTTGTGGGGCTTGGGTGTGGTGGTAGGGGGCTTGGTGGGATTACACCTGGGGTGCATTTTACAAGGGTATATGCGAAACTTGGTAGATGTGGAATGTAGATGTCTTGGCACAATAACTGGGAGAATGCCAGGAAGGCTGTGTTGACCAGTGTGATGAAAATGTGTCAAACAGTCTATGAAGCTAGTGTATGATGCCCCATGATCATATCAATGTA
>CAUYPK010052110.1:0-27886 GCA_963574355.1 Loris lydekkerianus | reverse complement strand
GGAATACTATGCAGCCTTAAAGAAAGATGGAGACTTTACCTCTTTCATGTTTACATGGATGGAGCTGGAACATATTCTCCTTAGCAAAGTATCACAGGAATGGAAGAAAAAGTATCCAATGTACTCAGCCCTACTATGAAGTTAAACTATAGCTTTCACATGAAGGCTATAACCCAACTATACCTCAAGACTATGAGGAAAGGACCAAGGAAAGGGAAGGGAGGGGGGAGGTTTCGGTGGAGGAAGGGTGATGGGTTGGGCCACATCTATGGTGCATATTTTTATCTATAATAATTAAAAATAAATAAATAAATAAATAAATAAAAATAAAGGATTTTCCCAGTCAAAAACAAACAAACAAACAAACAAACAAAAAACAAAGTGCACCTGTAGAAAATCTGCAGGAGCAAACAAAGAGAGAAAAAAAAAAAAAAATAAACTTGATGGGGTACGGGGATAGAAAATTTTCCTTTGGGATGAACTTTGACCCTGTCCTTTGACTTCTTGGGGTCACACATTGCCACAGGAGAGGTGAACTGCAGTTAACAGTCCTATTTCTCAGCTTGGCTCTGAATATTCAGCTTAATTGGATACTTTCTGGATATTATACTTCCTTCTGCACAAGAGCGTCTGTCTAAGGCTGGCTCCAGTCAGCCATATTGCCCCTCTTCCCCATTATCTCTCTTACAGATTGGATACTGGGTTTTCCCCTGTGACTCAAAAAACTAAATTGGTACCATCATAGATCAGGTAAAATGCAAACTCTAACCTCAAGTGATTCTTCTGAGATTATGCTTCTCAGCAGCTGAGTGTACAGGCCCACGCCATTACTGCTGGGGATGTTTTGCACTTCTTTCTTGAACAAGTGGGGTCTTACTATGTCACTCAGTCTCATATGGAACCCCTTAGCTTCCAGTAATATTTCTGCCTTGGACTCTACAATTGCTGGAATTATAGGTGTGAGCAATGGCACTCATCCATGCTTATGTTTTGGTGAAGGTTTAATTGATAATCCCCATAGATTACAAAATAAAAACGCTATTCAGATATAATTTACACACTCCACAATTCACCCATTTCAATTATAGAGTTCAAGACTACACATTCAGGGATCACATATATATTTTCTGTTTGTTAGTAGAGTAGTTTCCCTTCAGGGTTAGAGGACAGAGATAGAGGAAAGAAAGAAATGGAGAGGACAAGAGAATGAGAGAGAGACAATTGGAGAAAGAAAGGATAAAGTCATGGAGTGGCAAAGGGAAGGAGAGACAAAGGAAAACAAAGAAAGAGAAAATGACCAAACTTGATGGCTCATGCCTATAATCCCAGCCCCCTGACATGCTGAGATGAGTGGAGTTCTTGAATGAGGTGGTGCTGAGAACGAACTGAGAAAGAGTCACACCCTATCTCTACTTAAAAGGTAAAAATAATCTAGGCATTGCAACAGGCACCTGTAGTCCTAGCCACATGAGAGTATCAGGCAGGTGGATTCCCTGAATCCTGGAGTTTGAGGTTGCTATGATCTAGGCTGAGCCCATGGATAACTACCCTGGGCCACATAACAAAACCATATCTCAAAAATACCCATACACAAATTCACAGACAAATCAACAAACCAACCAACAAGGAATTTCATCATCTAAAAAGACCAGAATTACATATATGGTTCAAGCAAAGTAGACATGCTTAACACCTGTAAAACTATGAGCAAATTGAGGATTTACCAGGCATAATACATTTGTAAGCTTCCTTCAAATGTATGTTTTGATGTAGGTATCAAACAGGTCCTTGAAATAGCGTTCCAGGAGCATTGCCTGTTGCAAAGTGGATAGGGTGCTGGACCCATATAACGAGAGTGGTGAATGAGAACCCAGCCCTTGCCAAACTGCAACAACAACAAAAAAAGTAGCCTGGTGTTTTGGTGGGCACCTGTAGTCTCGGCTACTTGGGTGGCTGAGGTAAATATATCGCCTAATCTCAGGAGTTGGAGTTTGTTGTGAGCTGTGATGTTATGGCCCTCAACCAAGGGTGACAATGAGAAAATCTTTCTCCAGGGAAGAAAAAAATAAATAACAAATTACAAATAGCGTCCTACTTAAGTGACTCCATGAGGTTATGTCAGCTGTGATGCAGCCAAAGTCACAATGCTGTACAAAATATCAAATGTTGTGGCAGCCTAGTGGCAAGAATCTCAAACATCAATAGAATCAGTAGTGCACAAATGGGAGATCACTTCTCTGTCTGCAGATGGAAGTCTAAGAATTGTCCCGGTTCAAACCCTTGAAGGATACCAGATGAATTGAGCATAAAAGACTACTTAGTATGTTTGACCAGAAGCCTGGATCCCAGGAAAATACAGGATGAAGTCACTACATTATCACTGTGCGTGACATCACAATAAGTGTTGCCCTGGGTGCCATGTTTATGCTTAGCCTTATTCCTGCTAAGCATGTGTAGTGGTTTTGTGGGTCTGTCGCTTGGTTCAAAGTGTTATTAAACTGTGGGGTTCTGTTCTCCACAGTCAATGCCTGCTTCCAAAAGTTTGCTGTACGTCTGACCATGAGATTCAACAACCCTTTCTTTAATTTTCAGGTCATGAATTTGTAAGCAAGTGGAAGAGTATGATTTATACATGGTGCTGCCCTGGGTTTGTAGAAACTAAGAACCCAAGCCAAAATATCAGACAGTGATGTCACAGACCTGACTGGTATGTCACACATTTCTCAGTTCTACTTTTCCTGAGATTTTATTTCCTTCTCTAGAATAGGCTTTTTTTGTACTGTAGGTGTCCTACTGAAGGTCCTCTTTTGAAATCTGGTTAGGCAATGCTTCCAATTGTGTACTCAATACCTAAAGTTATTTCTTAATTTGATGGGTGATATCAGGCTATCTGGAAATTTCCAACATTCCTGACCTCTTGGCCAGGTATGTATAAAGTTATGGCTTCTTGAACACATAGAGGAAAGTAGAAGAGTTATTTTGGGACACACATTAAATACACAATCACTAGTGAAACCTGATAAGCAAAAAAGAGATGTGGCATAATTGTGGTGATTTCTGCCACCACGGATATGGAAAATAGTGCAAATATAATCCCCATGTGTCACTGGAGCCAGAGGATTTGACACTTTTCAAAGCCCCTTGAAAACCCTTAAGTAGAGCTCAATGACCTTTGCCACACATGACTATAATATTTGGTTGCTCTGGGAGGTCAAAATGGGCTGATCCCCTGAGCTCAGGGGTTGGATACAAGGCTGAGAAACAGAAAGGTAAGCTCATCCCCATCATACACCCAGTTTGTACTAAAATAGAAAGGTTATCAAGGGTTTTGGCCCTTGCGTTTAATTCCAGCTACACCAGAGGCAGAGGCAGATGCAGAGGCAGGAGGATTCTTACAACCAAAAGATTAGATGTTGCTGTGGACTAGGCTGATGCCATAACACTCCTGTCTGGCAACATAGTGAACATCTGTCTCATGGAAAAAAAAAAAAAAAAAAAAAAAGAAAGAAAGAAAGAAGAAAGAAAATTTTCTAGGCACATGTCCAAGAGTAGAAGTAGGAGGATAGGTTAGGCAGATGAAATATCCCACTACACAAAGGAGGAGATTTATATTGGGCCTCGGGTTTTCAATCAGTTTTTTAGAATATTGCCAGTTTATCTGATAGCTAGGGTTTCTCCAGAAATTTCTGGTCCCTTGGCTCTGACTGATTTGGGAAAGAGAATATTGGTCCAGATTAAAGTAGCCCAACAAAAGAGGTGGAAGGTGTACTCATGTTTTGTACTCTGGATCTTTTAATGTGCATATGATAAGCCTTATTTGAGTAAACAATTCACAGTGTGACGTAGCAGTGCCTGTGCCTCAGTCAGTAGAGCACCGGCCTCATATACCAAGGGTGGCAGGTTCAAATCCAGCCACTGCCAAAACACAACATAAGAACAGCTGGACAATGTGGCTGGGCCCTGTAGTCCCAGCTAATCAAGAGGCTGAGGGAAGAGAATTGCTTAATCCCAGGAAGGTGGAGGTTTCTGTGATCTCTGTGAGGCCACGACAATCCACAGAGGGCAATAAAGTGAGACTCTTTCTATACCAAAAAAAAAAAAAAAAAAAAAAAAAAATCACCATGTGGGAAGATTCCAGTGACTACAAAAATCTAGGATATCAAAAGATTCAGAGTTACATAAAATCAAAATGTTTTATTAATAGAGGGTATAGGAAAACCATTTTCTAATATGAAAATCACTTATCTAGTAGACATCTAATCTAGAAAAAAAATTTTTTCAATTCTAGATACAAGGTCAAAAGTAAAAATGAGGGGTAAGTTCCCTACCAATGTTTTTCTCCATTTATGTATTGTGACAGAGTCTCATTTTGATGCCCTGTGTAGAGTGCCCTGTTATCATAGTTTACAGCAATTTTCTAGTGTTGTCATCAAGCGAACCTATTCCCTCAGCTGGGACTCTAGGTGCCTGCATAACATAGAGCCGTTTTTTATTCTTCAGAGATTGGAATCTCACTAATACTTAGGCTGTTCTCTAATTCAGAAATTCAGACAATCCAACTGACGTGACCTACCAAAGTGCCTAGATGACAGGCATGAAACACCTCTACTGGCCACCAACAATAGTTTAAAAAATATCCCAACTTCAAAGTTTAGAGTGGTTTCTCATATCTCTAATCATAACATTCTGGGAGGCAGAAGCAGGTGGCCCAAATAACTGGACACTGTGTGGGAGCCCAGGGACTCCTAGATACTGAGAAGGCTGAGGCAATAGGAACTGTTGAGACCAGGAGTTTGAGGTTATGGTTGCTAGGATGATGTCAAGCCAGTCTACTCAGTGGAAAGAAGTTAAACTATGTCTGAAAGGGGAAAAAAAAACGACAACTTTGCTAGGATAGAACCATGTGCCTGCCTTGCTAGTTCATGGTAACCTGTGTGAGAGCAGAGAGATAGGGTTGACTATCGCTCAAGTCCTCTCATGTCCTGCATACTTTTTATGCTATGAGCCTTTTGAGCACCTCATGTTTTGGAGACTATCATCAAAAGCTTCATTGAAATAAGTAGTTCACACTTTGATAGTGTACAAATATGTATTTCTTAGTATAGTAACACAATTGTACAGCTATCTTCACTACCTAATTTCTGAAATTAGTCTTCTCCCCCCACAAAAAGAATGTCAATACCTACCAGCAGTCACTTTCATCTTCTCCACCACCCTCCTCCACCTACCGCCTACTCCTAGCAGACAATTGGCTTGTCTTGGTGTTTTGTTCTGAGTTCAATCATGCTTTGTGTGTTATTTTGTAAGTGTCCTTCTTGCATTATCATAATGATTTTAAGGTTTGTTTCTATTGTAAAATAAATTTTCATTTCATTCCTTTTGATTGTTGAAAAATAATCCATCGTGTGAATATAGCACATTATACATATTCAATCATCTGTAAATCTTATTAGTCGTCCTGCAGATGTTTCCTTCTTATCTGAGATAAGAATATTTTAAAAATATTTTATCAACAAGAAATGTTGCCTCTATCAAAAGCCTTTTCTGTGCCTCTTGAGGTGACTATATAGTTTTTCTTATTCATTCTCATAATATAGTGTGTTCTATTAGTTAATTATCCCACATATTGGTCAACTGGCAATCCTGGTAATAAATCAAATTTGGTATACATATATAAACATTTTGTATTTGACCTGACCTTTCCTCCACCTATACAGGATATATCTTGTAGATTGAATCCTATGTTTCCCCTTTGCCCCAGAAAAATACATTAGTACCATCATAGCTCAAGGAAATGCGAGATGCTATTCTCAAGTGATCCTGTTGAGTTTATTCTTCTCAGGAGCTGATACTACAGTCCCATGTGAGCACTGATGAGGAAATTTTTCACTTATTTCTTTCACAATGGGGGGAGGTCACCATGTTGCTTTATCTGGTCTGAAAACCCTTAGCTTCTAGTGATCATTCTGCCTCGGATTCTGAATTTGCTGGAATTACAGTTGTGAGCTATGTTCCTCATCCATGTTTATGTTTTGGTGAAGGTTTTTCTCCTTTTTCCTCATAAATAACATCCTTTGGAATAAAAAGGTAACAGCTCTATTCAGATATAATTCACACACTCCACAATTCAACCATTTCAAGTACAGAGTTCAAGACTATACATTCAGGGATCACTTGTATAGTTTGTTTATTACTAGAGAAGTTTCCCTTAAGGTGCAGAGGAGAATAGTATAAGAAAGAATGGAATGAGGGAAAAGAATGGCAAGATAAAGTGAATGAGAGAAAATATGGAGGAAGGAATGATAAAGTGAGAAAGGTTCATAGGGAGGGAAGGAAACAAAAAAAGATAAAATGACTAAACTTCATGGCTCAAACCTATAAAACCTATAATCTTGGCCTTCTGGCAGGCTGGTATGTGTGTATTTCTTGCAATGCAGGGGTGCTGAGACCAGACAGAGCAAGAATCAAACCCTATTTCTACTAAAACAGGGCAGAAAAATCATTTGGGCATTGTGAAAGGCATCTGTTTTCCTAGCCACATGGAAGTCTCAGGCAGGAGAATTGCCACAATCCTTTACTTTGATGTTGGTATGATTAAAGCTGAGGCCAAAAAATACTAGCCTGGTACACATATGGAAACTGTACCTCAAAAATACACATACACAAGCCCATGCACTGACAAATGGAAAAACCAACCAACAAACATTTTCATCATCCAAAACAAACAAACAAACAAACAAAACCTTGAGGTTCAAGCAAAGTAGCCGTGCTTAAGACCTGTGAAGGTATGACCAAATGGAGGCTGTATCCAGGCATACTATATTTGTTAACTTCTCTCAAATGGATGTTTCGGGGTAGGTGTCAAACAGATCCTTGAGATATCATCCCAGGGGCATTGCTGTGTCTTAGTGCATAGAGCAATGGCCCCATATTATGAAGGTGGTGAGTTTGAAACCAGCCCTACTCAAACTGCAAGAATAAATAGCCAGGTGTTATGGAGGATGCCTGTAGTTACAGTTACTCAGGAGGCTGAGAGAAAAGAATCAGCTAAGCCCAGGAGTAAGAATTTGCTGTGAGATGTGATGCCACAGCACTCTACCAAAGGTGACAATGTGAAACTGCCTCAATGGAAAAAAAAAAAAAAAAATAGAGTCTCCTACTTAAGTGACTGCCAGGTATTTTTGTTAGCAGTGGTGCAGATTGAGTCATATTGCTGTACAAAATCTCAACGGTTGTGTCAGCCTAGTGCCAGGAATATCAACCACAAATAGAATCAATAAGGTACAAATGGAAGATTACTTCTCTGTCTGTGGATGAAGGGTTAAGAAGTGTCCTCATTCAAACACTTGTGGCACACAAGCTGAAGTGAGCAGAAAAGGCCACTTAGTATCTTTGACTAGAAGCATGGATCTCAGAACATTATAGGATGAAGTCACTACGTGGTCAGCGTGGATGTCATCACAATGGGTGTTGCACTGAATTGCCATCTTTAAGCTTAACCTTATTCCTGATATGCATGTGTAGTGTCTATTCAGGTTTTTTGTTTTGTTCAAACTGTTAGAAAAGAGTGTGGTTCTTTTTTCCACATTCAATTCCTGCTTTGGAAAGTTTGTATATGTAGCCAAGGGATTCAACAACCCTTCCTTTCCTTTTCATGACATGGATTTGTAAGTAAGTGAAAGAGTATGGTTTATATCTAGTGCTTCCCTGGTTTATTACAGAACAAGAACCCAAGTCAAAAGATCAGGCAGTGATTTCACAGTTTTGAAAGCACATAATTCTCAGTTATACTTTTCGTTAGATTATACTACTTTCTCTAGAATAGGCTTGTTTTTGATGGTAGGTGTCTCTTTGAAGGTACTCTTTCAAAATCTGGTTAGCAATGTGTCCAGTAGGGTACTCCATACTGGCATATTTTTGTGATGATCTTGAAAAATATCAGCCTATCTAAATAGTTCCAACATTCCTGACCTCTGGGCCTGGGTGTGTCTAAACTTTTGGCTTAGTGGCCATTTGGGAAGTTGAAGAATTATGTTGGGTCACATGTTCAATACACAATCACTAATGAAACCTGATAAGCATACAAAGATCCGTGTACAATTGTGGTAATATCTGCCATCATGGATATGCAAAACATTCATGAAGTGATCCATATGTGTCAGCAGGGACTGAGGTTTGGACACTCCTCATAGCCACTAATGAGATCATTTCTTTTTTTTTTTCTTCCAAGTTCTATATTTGATTCATTTTTTACATAAACAGTTGATAAAACATCAAAATAAAAAAGTAAATATGCAGTTTAAGAAGGAGCTGTAATAACTGGGAAATGTACATAAAATGAAATTGTAAATAAACTTAATATTAAAAATAAATTTGTCCTTCTTGCTTCTAAACTGGATATGACCACTGAATAATTAGTAACTATTGGGACCTACTGTTTTTTTTATTATTATTATTAAATCATAGCTGTGTACATTAATATGATCATGGGGCACCATACACTGGTTTTATAGACCACTTGACACATTTATATTTGTACCATAATGTTTATTGCAGCTCAATTCATAATTGCTAAGTCATGGAAAAAGCCCAAGTGCCCATCGATCCACAAATGGATTAATAAATTGTGGTATATGTACACCATGGAATATTATGCAGCCTTAAAGAAAGATGGAGACTTTATTTCTTTCATGTTTACATGGATGGAGCTGGAACATAATCTTCTTAGTAAAGTATCTCAAGAATGAAAGAAAAAGTATCCAATGTACTCAGTGCTACTATGAAACTAACGTAGGCTTTCACATGAAAGCTATAACCCAGTTATAACCTAAGAATAGGGGGAATGGGGAGAGGGAGGGGAGGGAGGGGGGAGGATGGGTGGAGGGAGGGTTATTGGTGAAATTACACCTGGGTGTGACTTACAAGGGTACATGTGAAACTTAGTAAACGTAGAATGTAAATGCCTTAACACAATAACTAAGTAAATGTCAGGAAGTCTATGTTAAGCAGTGTGAAAATCATTTCTTAATTAGTGTTCAATGACTTTTGCCACCCCTGCCTACAATATTTGGATCATATGGGACTCCAAGGTGGGATGATCCCCTGAGCTCCTGTGTTGGACAAATGCTGAGCAACAGTAAGTCACCCTCAACCTCGATCTCCCACCCAGTTTCTACTGAAACAGAAAAGGTAGTCAAACGTTGAGGCCCTTTCTTTTAGTTTCACCTTCCCCAGAGATGTTCCACCTCCATCCATGTAATCATGATAGTGAGAATGTCTCCATCTATTTTAAGACTGCAAAATATTCTGTTTTGGCACATATACCCCAATTTATTAATCCATTCATTCATCGATGGTCACTTGGGCTTCTTCCATGACTTAGCAATTATGAATGGGGTTACAATAAGCATTCTGTTGCAAATATCTTTGTTATACTGTGATTTTTGTTCATCTGGATATATATCTAGTAGAAGAAATAAAGGATCAAATGTCAAGTCTATTTACAGATCCCTATGTGATCTCCAAACATCTTTTCAGAAGCAAAGCATTAGTTTGTAATCCCACCTGCAGTAGAGATGTGTTACATTTTTTTCCACATCCAAGCCAACATCTATGCTTTTCAAATTTGTGATGCGGACTCATCTTACTGGAGTTAGATGTTATCTCAAAGTGGTTTTGATTTGCATTTCTCTCATGACTAAGGATGAAGTTCATTTTTCCATGTGTCTTTAGGGCATGCACCTGTCTTCTTCAGAGAAGTTTGTCTTTAAGTACCTTGCCCAAAATGAGATTGGGTCACTTGCTCTTTCTTGCTAAGATGTTTGAGTTCTCTGTGGATTCTGGTTAATAAACCTTTGTTGGAGACATACCCTGCAAATATCTTCTCCCATTCTGAGGGCTATGTGCTTGCTTTAGTAACTGTGTTCTTGCCTGTGCAGAATCTTTTTAGTTTGATCAGATCCCAGTAATGTATTTTTGATGTTGCTTCAATTGCCCAGGGGGTCCCTCTCAAAAAATATTCATGCAGGCTGATTTCTTCCAGAGTATTCTCTGCAATTTATTCTAGTCTTTTTATAGTTTCATGTTATCAGTTTAAATGTTAAATCCAGTGAGAGTCTATCTTAGTTAGTAGTGAAAGTATGGGTCTAGTTTCCGTCTTAAACAGGTCGCTAGCCAGTTCACACTGCACAATTTGTTAAATAAGGACTGTTTTCTCCACTGAAAGTTTTTAATTGTCTTACAGAAGGTCAAATGATGGTAAGAAGCTGGGTTCATGTCTTGGTTTTCTATACTGTTTCATACATTTCCCTCTCTCTCTTTGTGCCAGTACTATGCTGTTTTGATCACTATCAATTTATAGTATAATCTGAGGTCTGGTAGTGTGATTCATCCTGATTTGTTTTTATTTCTGAATAATGTCTTGGTGATTTGAGTGATTTTCTGATTTCATATAAAATGAAGTATTATTTTTGGAGTATCTTTAAACTATGACATTGGTGCTTTAATAGGGATTGCATCAAAACTGCATACTTCTTTGGGTAGTATGGACATTTTTAGAATGCTCATTCTTCCCAGCCATGAGCATGGTATGTTTTTCCATTTGTTAACATATTTAGCTATTTCATTTTTTAGAGTTTCGTAATTATCTTTATAGAGTTATTTCACGTTTTTTGTTAGATAAACTCCAAAGTATTTCATCCTTTTTGGCACTACTGTAAAAAGAAATCGAGTCCTTGACTGGTTTTTCAGCATGATTATTGTTGGTGTATGTAAAGACTACAGATTTTGAGTATTGATTTTGTAATCTGAGATGCTGCTGTATTCCTTTATCACTTCTAAGAGATTTGTAGTTGAATCCCTGGGGTTTTCCAGATATATAATCATATCATCTGCGAAGAGTGAAAGTTTGATCTCCTCTGACCCTATATGTATACCCTTGATTTTTTTTTTTTTTGTCTGATGGCAATGGTTTAGACTTCCTTTACAATGTTAAAAAGCAGTGGAGACAATGGGCAACCTTCCTTGTTCCTTATGTGAGTGAAAATTATTTCAATTTAACTTCATTCTATAGGATATTGGCACTGGGTTTGCTGTAGTTGGTCTCTACTAGTTTAAGAAATGTCCATTTTGTACCCATTTCTTTGCTTAGTTTATTATTATTAATATTATTATTATTATTATTATTATTATTATTATTTTGTAGAGTGAGAGTCTCATTTCATTACCCTTGGTAGAGTGCAGCGGCATTACATTGCTCACAGCAACCTTCAACTCCTGGGCTTAGGTGATTCTCTTTCCCCAGCCTCTCATGTAGCTGGGACAACAGACTCCTGCAACAACACCCAGCTATTTTTTATTGTTGTTGTTGCAATTTGCCCAGGGCTATGTTTGAAATCACCACCCTCAGTATATGGGGCCAGTGCCCTACCCAGTGAGTCACAGGTTCCACCCTTTACTTAGTTTCTTATTGGAGGATGTAACCAACAGTGTCAAAGGTGTGTTAAAATCTTCAACTATTATGGTGCTAGAGGAAATCAAGTTGGTCATGTCTGTTAGAGTCTCTCTTATAAATTGTGGCACATTCTGGTTGTGGTCATTTATGTTTATAATTGAAATCTCATTATGTTGATTGTTACCCTTACCAAATATGAAATGCCCATAGTTATCTTTCCTTACTTTTGTTGGTCTAAAGGCTATTGAATCTGTGAATAAAATTGCAGCATCTGCTTTTTCAAGATTGCTATATGCCTGAATTATACATGACCATTTCTTCAACCTGAGTCTTTATTTATATTTTAAGGCAAGATTAGATTTTGGTATGCAGAAGATATCTGGTCAGAGTTTTTGTATACAATCAGGTAACCTGTGGCACTTCACAGGACAATTTAAACCATTCACATTAATTGAGAATATTGACAAGTCTGACATTATATAGGGTTTCTATTTTTTTGAATGTCCAGTGAACATTTTTAACACTTTTGTCACTGTAGAAGTTGGAAATTGATCAAAAATTTGTGAGTGAGTTTACTTTGGTGGTAGAAGATTGTGCTGGTCATTATGAAGGATAGGTCTTAGAATATTCTGGAGAGCTAGTTTAGTTATGGCAAATTTCTTCAACATGTGAATATCATTAAAGTATGTAATTTCTCCATCATAAATAAAATTCAGTGTAGCTGGATACAAAATCCTGGGTGGAAATTTATTTTGTTTTGTGAGGTTAAAGGTTGATGACCACCCTCTTCTATCTCGAAAATTTTCAGCAGTGAGATCTGCAGATATTCTAATATTTTTCCCCTTGTAGGTTTTGCTTTTCTTACGTCTAGCTGCTTGCCCAACTTTCTCCTTCATATTTACTTTGGCAAGGTTAATTATAATGTGTCTGGGAAATGCTTTATTTGGGATGAGTCTTCTTGGGGTTTGGAAACTGTCTGCTATCTGGACTTTCGAATGTCTTGCCATGTTTGGGAAGTTCTCCTTGATTACCTCTTGAAGCAGAGATTCTGGGACTTTTGAAGCAATCTCGGTGCTTTAAGAATTCCCATAAGGTGAATAATAATTTTCTTCAAATTGTCCCAGAGCTCCCTGAGAGAATGATCTGTTTTTGATCTCCACTTCTCTTCCTTTTTGAGCATTTGGGAGCATTTAAAAGCTTTATCTTCAATGTCAGACATCCTTTCTTCTACCTGCTCTATTCTGTTACTGAGGGATTCTACTGTATTTCTCAGATGTTTGAGGGCTGCAAGTTCTTGCCTCAATGTATTAAAATCTTAGGGGATTTTGTCTTTTAATTCATTTAATTCTTGAGACAAGTTTTGAAATGCTCCTTGAATTTCTAATGCCAACTTTACCTCAACTTGGTTACTCATATTTGCCATACAATTTGTGAATTTGATTTCTAACTTCTCAGTCATTTGTTTAAGAATGGGATGTTCTGGCGTGTCAGCCTTGCTGTTCCTTGGGGTGTTTGATCTACTCTGATGATTTGGGATTGTCTGAATTCTGGAGTTTGAGGTTGCTACGATGTAGGCTAAGGCCACAAAAAAACAAGCCTGAGCCATATACGGAAACTATACTTCAAAAATACCCATACACACATACATGCACAGACAAACCCACAAACCACACAACAAAGATTTTCCACACCTAAAACACCAATAATTACCCTGATGTTTCAAGAAATGTAGTCATGCTTAAGACCTGTGAAACTATAAATTAATTGTGGCTATATCCAGGCATAGTAAATGTGTAAGCGTCTCTCAAACTGATGTGTTGTGGTAGGTCTAAAACAGGTTTTTGAAATAGCATTACAGGAGCATTGCCTTTTGGAAAATGTGTAGGTCACCTTCCACATATAAGGAGTATGGTGAGTTTGTACCCAACCTCACCCAAACTTCACAAGAAATAGTCAGGTGTTGAGGTGGGCTCCTGTAGTCCCAGCTAATCAGGAGGCTGAGGCAAAAGAATCACCTAAGCTCAGCAGTAGAAGCTTGATTTGACCTGTGAAACCATGGCACTCTACCAAATTTGACAAAGCTAAACTCTGTTCCAAAGAATGAAAACAATCAAAATACAAATAGCATCCTAGTTAAGTAATTCAATGAAGTTATGTCAGGTGAGATGCAGCCTAAGTCACACTGTTGTACAAAATCTCAACTACTGTGTCAGCCTAGTGCTGAGAATCTCAACCATCAATAGAATCAATAAGGTACAAATGGGAGACAACTTCTTTGTCTGTGGATGGAGGGCTAAGAAGTGTCCTCATTCAAACCCTTGAGGGATACCAGCTGAAGTGAGCAGAACAGGCCTCTTAGTATCTTTGACCAGAAGCCTAGATCCCAGGACACTACAGGATGAAGTCACTATGTTATAACTATGGATGACATCACAATGGGTTTTGGCCTGGGTTACCATGTTTATGCTTAACCTTAGTCCTGCTAAGCATCTGTATTGGCTATCTAGGTTTGTCGTGAGATTCAAACTGTAACAAAAATGTGGGGTTAGGCTCTCCATATTCAATTCCTTCTTCCAAAAGTTAGTTTGTATTTACAGCCAAGGGATTCAACAACCCTTTCTTTCCTTTACATGTCATGGATTTGTAAGTAAGTGGAAGAGTTTCGTTTATACCTTGTGCTGTGCTGGGGTGTTACAGACCAAGAACCCAAACCCTAAAATCAAGCAGTGATTTTACAGACCTGACAGGTATGTCACACCTTTCTCAGTTCTACTTTTTCTGAGATTTTATTTATTTCTATAGAATAGGCTTGTTTCAGACTGTAGATGTCCTACTCTATGTCCTCTCTCACAATATGTTTAGGCAATGGTTCCAGTATTGTGCTGCATACCTGAAGTTATTTCTTATGATCATGGGAAATATCAGGCTATCTGGAAAGTTCAGGGTTGGAGACATGGCTGAGCAACAGCAAGATAACCTCAGCCTCAATCACACACGCAATTTATACTAAAATAGAAAAGGTTGTTCATGGTTGTGGCCCTTCCCTTTAGTTCCAGCTACTCCAGAGGCTGAGGGAGGAGGATTCCTTCACTCCAAGATTTGGATGACCTCATGTGTCACCAGGGCCTGAGGATTGAACACTCCTCAAATGCCCTCAGAAGGTCATAACTTAAGTACAGCTAAATGACTTAGGGCATGCATGAGTATAATATTGGCTTGCTCTGGGAGGCCAAGGTGGGCTGATCCACTGTGCTCAGTGTTTGGAGACATGTTGGAGCAACATCAAGGTAACCTTAGCCCCTATCACACACCCACTTTGTACTAAAGTAGAAAATGTTATCAAGGGTTATGGCCCTTGCCTTTATTTCCAGCTATACCACAGTCCTAGGCAGGAGGATTCCTACAACTGAAGGATTGAATGCTGCTGTGGGCTAGGCTGATGCCATGACACTCCAGCCTGTGCAACATAGTGATTTTCTGTCTCATGAGAAACAATACAAAAAATAAAGAAGAAAGAAAAATTTCTAGGAGCATGTGGAGGGGCCAAAGTAGGAGGAGAGGTTAGTAATGGGAAATATGGGACTACATAAAGGAGAGTATTTATTTTGATCCTGGGGGGAAATGTGTCAGGACAAGGGGGGTTTTAATGGACCCATTATGATATTGCCAGTTGATTTGATGGCAATCAAATCAGTATGATGGGTAGGTGTTCTCCAGAGATGTCTGGTACCTTGCCTTAGACTGAATGGGGGAAGGAAATATTGGTCCAGATTAAAGGAGCCCAATAGAAGAGGTGAAGGGTATACTCTTGATTTTTTTGTGTTCATATGATAAGCCTTATTTGAGTCAAAAATTCACAGTGTGATGTAACAGTGCCTATGGCTCAGTGGGTAGGGCAGCAGCCCCATATACCAAGGGGAATAGGTTCAATCCTGGCCACTGACAAACCAAAAAATAAGAATAGCTGAGCAATTTGACCAGTGCCAGCTACTTGGGAGGCTGAGGGAAGAGAGTCACCTAAGCTCAAGAAGTTGGAGGTTGCTGTGAGTTCTGTGAGGCCACGAAACTTCACCCAGGGCAATAAAGTGAGAGTATTTCTCTACAAATGTAAAGAAAAGAAAAGAAAAAAAATTCACTGTGTGAGAAGATTCCAGTAACTAGAAGAATCTAGTATATCAAAGGTTCAGTGTTACATAAAATCCAAATGTTTGATTAATAGAGGTTATAGTAAAATTATTTACAAATGTGAGAAATATTTCTCTAGTTGACATCTAATCTAGAAGAAAAATTTCAACTCTATATACATTGTCAAAAGTAAAAATAAGGGAAAAGTTCCCTACCAATGGTTTTCTCCACTTACGTATTAGGACAGAGTCTCACTTTGTTGTCCTCAGTAGAGTGCCCTGGTATCTTAGTTCACAGCAATCTTCAAGGGTTGTCATACAGCAAACCTGTTCCCTCAGCTGGGACTCTATTTGCCTGCATAACATATGGCCATTTGGTGTTCTTCAGAGATGGGGATCTCACAAGTTCTCCAGCTGTTCTGTAATTCAGAAATTCAGACAATCCAAATGATTTGGCCTCCCAGAGTGAAAAGATGACAGGCATAAAGCACCACCACTGGCCAGCAACTGTAGTTTGAAAATATCCCAACTTCAAAGTTTGGAGTGGTTGCTCACATCTGTAATCCTAACACTATAGGAGGCAGAAGCAGGTGATCAAAACAACTGGGCACCGTGGGGGAGCCCATGGACTCCCAGATGCTGAGGAGGCTGAAACAATAGTAACTGTTGAGACCAGGAGCTTAAGATTACAGTTAGCTAGGATGATGCAAAGGAACTCTACTTGGTGAAAAGGAGTCAGACTCTGTCTGATGGAAAAATAAAATAACTACTTTGGTAGCATGGAACCATGTGCCTGCCATGTCAATTCATGGTAACCTGTGTGTGAGCAGGAAGATAGTGTTGACTGTCGCTCATGTCCTCTCATCTCCTAGGTACTTCTTACACTGTAAGTCTTTTGAGCACCTCATGTTTTGTGGACCATCATCAATAGCTTCATTGAAATAAGTAGTTCATCCTTTGATAGTGTACAAATATGTGTTTCTTAGTATAGTCAAACAATTGTACAGCTATCATCACTATCTAATTTATAACTTTGTCTTCTCCCCCCACAAAAAGAACATCAATACCTACTAGCAGTCACTTTCATCTTCCCCACCAGCCTCCTCCATCTGCCCCCTACTCCTAGCAGACAATTGGCCTTGTCTTAATGTTTTATTCTGAGTTCAGTCATGCTCTGAGTGGTCTTTTGTAAGTGATCTTGTTCCCTTATCATAATTATTTTAATGTTTATTTTTATTTTAACATAAATGTGTACTTCATTCCTTTTGATTGTTGAAAAATAATCAATAGTGTCAATATAGCACATTATATGTATCCAATCATCTTTAAATCCTATTAGTTGTCCTGAATATGTTCCCTTCTTATTGAAGTTTTTAAAAAAGATTTTATCAACATGAAATGTTGCCTCTATCAAAAGCCTTTTCTCTGTCTTGAGGCTACCGTGTGGTTTTTCATATTGGTTCTCATAATGTAGTGTGTTCTATTAGTTGATTTTCCCATATTCACCTATACTGGCAATCCTGGTAATACATCCCATTTGGGATACTTGTATAAAATATATTGTATGCTAGTGGACTTTTCCTGCACCTATATAGTATCTCTGTTACAGATTGAATCCTGTCTTTCTTCCTTTGCCACAGAAAAATACATTTGTACCATCATGGCTCAAGGAAATGCAAGCAGCTAACCTCAAGTTATCCTCCTGAGTTTATATTTCTGAGCATCTGAGAATACAGGCCCATGTCACCACTGCTGAGAAGGTTTTGCACTTATTTCTTGGACAAGAAATAAGGGGTCATTCTATGTTGCTCAGTATGGTTAGAAACCCTTTAGCTTCCACTGATCTCTCTATGTCAGCCTCTGAAATTGCTGGGTTTACAGATAGAAACTATGGTGCTCATCCATGACTAAGTTTTGGTGAAGGTTTTTCTCTATCATCTTCATATATAACAGCTTTAGATTAAAAAATAATAACTCTATTCAGATATATTTTACACACTCTACAATTCACCCTTTTCAAGTGTAGAGTTCAAGGGATCACTTGTACAGTTTCTTTTCTTTTCTCTCTTTTTTTTATTTTTTTGTTAGTAGAGAATATTTCCTTACGGTATAGAGGACATAGAGAGAAGATAGAAAGGAATGAAAGAAAGAAACAATGGCTAGAGCAAGCAAATCAGAGAGAGAGAATTGTAGGAAGGAAGGATAAAGTAAGGGAGGGGCAAAGGGAGAGAGGGACAAAGGGAAAAAAAGAGTGATAAAATGACCAAACATGGTGGCTCACACCTATAATCTTAGCCCTATGTCATGCTGAGATTAGTGGAGTTCCTTAACAAGGTGGTGGTGAGAACGGCCTGAGCAAGAGTCAGACCCTGTCTCCACTAAAAAGTGAAAAATTATTTAGGCATTGCGACAGGCAGCTGTAGTCCTAACCGCAGGGGAGTCTCAGGAAGGAGGGATGACTAAATCCTGGGGTTTGTGGTTGCTATGATCTAGGATGAGGCCACGAAAATCTAGTCTGGGCCACATATGGAAACTGTATCTCAAACATACCCATACACAAAAAAATGCATGACAAACCAACAAACCAACCAAAAAAGATTTTAATCATCTAAAAAGACCAGAAATACCATGATGGTTCAAGTAAAGTAGACATGCTTAAGAACTGTGACTCTATGACCAAATTGCGGCTGTAGCCAGGGATACTAAATTTTTAAGCTTCTCTCAAATATATTTTTTGTGTTAGGTGTCAAACAGTTCATTGAAATAGTATTACAGGGACGCTGCCTGTGCAAAGTGGGTAGTGTGCTGGCCACATATAACAAGGGTGGTGAGTTAAAACATGACACTGGCTAAAGTGGAAAAAAAAAATAGCCAGGTGTTGTGGTGGGCTCCTGTGGTTCCAGCTACTCTGGAGGTTTAGGCAAATAAATTGCCTAAGCTCAGGAGTAGAGGGTTGCTGCTAGCTGTGATGCCATGGCACTCTACCAAGGTTGCCAAAGCAAAACTCTTTCTCCAAGAAATAAAACAATAAAAAACGAAAACAAACACCTTCCTAATGAATTGACTACATGAGGTTATGTCAGCTGTGATGCAGCCTGAGTCACACTCCTGTACAAAATCTCTACTGTTGTGACAACCTAGTACCGGGAACTTGAAGAATCAATAAGGCACAAATCAGAGATCTCTTCTCTGTCTGTGGATGGAGGGTTAAGAAATGTCCAAGTTCAAACCCTTAAGGGATACCAGCTGAGGTGAGCAGGAAAGGGCACTTAGTATCTTTGACCAGAAGCCTGGATCCCAGGACATTACAGGATTAAATCTCTACTTCACCTGTATGTTCACTGTAGATGACATCACAATGAGTGTTGTCCTGGGTTACCATGTTTATGCTTAACCTTATTCCTGCTAATCATGTGTAGTGGTTATCTGCATTTGTCCTTAGGTTCAAACTGTTACAAAAGAGTGAGGTTCTGTTCTTCACACTGAATTCCTCCTTCACAAAATTTATATATTCAGCCAAGGGTTCAATAACCCTTCCATTCCTTTTCATGTCATGGATTTGTAAGATAGTGGAAGAATGTGGTTTCTACCTCATGCTGCCCCGGGATTTTTACAGACCAAGAATTCAAGCCCAAAGATCAAAAGTGATTTCACATACTTGACAGGAATGTCACACAATTCTCAGTTCTACTTTTCCTGAAATTTTATTTCTTTCTCTAGAATAGGCTTGTTACAGATGTTGTCCTACTGAAGTTCCTCTCTCGAAATCTGGTTAGGTAATGTGTCCAGTAGAGTACTCCATGCCTACAGTTATTTATTGTACTGCTGGGAAGTATCAGCCTATCTGGAAAGTTCCAAAATTCCTAAACTCCGGGCCAGGTGTGTTTAAACTATTGACTTCCTGGCCACACACCAAGTGGAAGAGTTATTTTGGAACAAACTTCCTTTTTTTAATTTTATTCTTTTATTGTTAAATCATAGCTGTGTACATTAGTGTAATCGCCTGTACCCATTCTAAGATGCACCATATGGGCCACACTTTCAATACACAATCACTAATGAAACCTGATAAGCAAAAAAGAGATGTGGACAATTTTGGTGAGATTTGCCACCATAGATATTCGAAATACTCCTGACATAATCCCTATATGTCACTGGGGTGTGAAGAAGGGACATTCCACATAACCCCTTAAAGCCCCATAAGTAGAGTTCAACGACTTTTGCCACCAATGACTACAATATTTGCTTGCTCTGGGAGGCCAAGTTGTGCTGATCCCCTGAGCTCATGGGTTGGAGACAAGGATGAGCAATAGCAAGATAACCTCAGCCCTGACCACACACCCAGTTTGTAATAAAATATTAAATGTTATCAAAAATTGTGGCCCTTGCCTTTAGTTTCAGCTACTCTGGAGGCTGAGGCAGGAGAATTCCTTCATCCGAAGAGTTTGGACGTTGCTGTATGCTAGACTGATGACACGACATTCAAGTCTGGGCAACACAGTGAAAGTCTGTCTCACGAAAAATAATGAAAGAAAGAAAGAACAAAAGATAGACAAGAAAAAAAAATAAAGGAAGGAAGGAAAGGAAGCAAAGAAAGACAGAAAGAGAGGGAGGAAGGAAGGATGGAGGGAAGGTGGGAGATATAAGAAGTAAGGAAAGAAAGAGAGAGAGAGAGAGAGAGAGAGAGAGAGAGAGAGAGAGAGAGAGAAAAGAAAAGAAAAGAAAAGAAAAAAGAAAAGAAAAGAAAAGAAAAGAAAAGAAAAGAAAAGAAAAGAAAAGAAAAGAAAAAAAGAAAGAAAGAAAAGAAAGAAAACTTGCTAGGCAGTTTCCAAGAGCTAAAGAGTAAGGAGAGGTCAGTAGGTAGATGGAATATGGGACTATATAAAATTGGAGATTTATTGTGGCCACTGGGGGGGGGGGGAAGGGAACAATTTGACAGGACAAAAGGGTTTGGGATTGGTTCGTTAAGACATTGCCAGTAGATTTAATGTGTAGCTGTTTTCCAGAAATGTCTCATCCCTGGGTTCAGACTTATGGGGGCAAATGAATATTGGCCCAGATTGAAAGAGTTCAACAGAAGCGGTGGAGGGTATCCTCTGGATCTTTTAGTGTGCATAGGAAAAACCAGAATTGAGTCAATAATTCATTGTGTAGAGTTCACAGATTCCAGTGATTACAAGAATCTAGGGTATCAAAGGGTCAGAGTTATGTAAAATCCAAAGGGCTGATTAATACAGATTATAGGAAAACAATTTCCCTAGGAGAGAATAATTTCTCTAGTTGACAACTAATCTAGGGGAAAATTTTCAACTCTAGATCCATACTCAAAAGTAAAAATGAGGGGAAATTTCCCACCAATCATTTCCCCCATTTACATATTTAGACAGAATTTCATTGTGTTGCCCTCCGTAGAGTGCCCTGGTATCATATCTAATAGCAATCTTCAAGTGTTGTAAAGCAAACCTATTCCCTCAGCTGGGGCTCTAGGCATCTGCATAACATCCATCCAGCCATTTTTTTATTCTTCAGAGATGGGGATCTCACTAGTGCTCAGGTTGCTCTCCAATTGAGAAACTCAGACAAACCAACTAATGGGGCCTCACAAAGTGTCTAGATGACAGGCATGAAGCACCACTGCTTTCCACCAACAACAGTTTGAAAAATATCCCAAATTGAAAGACTGAACTGTTGGCTCACACCTGTAATGCTAATTCTCTGGGAAGCAGAAGCAGGTAGTAAAAAGTAACTGGGCACTGTTGGGGAGCTCCTGGAGTCCCATATACTCAGGATACTGAGGCAATAGGATCTGTGTACCCAGTAGTTTGAGATTGCAGTTAGCTAGGACTATGTCAGAGCACACTAACCCAGAAGGAAGTTGTCAGACTCTATCCCAAAGAAAAATAAATGACAAATTCAGTAGGGTGGTACAATGTGGCTTCCATGTCAATTCATGGTAACCCATTTGTAAGCAGGGAGATAAGGTTGACTGTCTTTTTTTTTTTTCAGTATTTCAGATTTATTTATATTTTTTAAAAATGTTTTAGACCTTGATCAAATTTTTCCTCTGCAATGGATATCTTTTTCTTTTTTTTTTTTTTTTATTAAATCATAGCTGTGTACATTAATGCAATCATGGGGCACCATACACTGGTTTTGTAGAGAAGTACTCTCACAACCTGGGTATTTCTTAGGCTGTGAGTCTTTTGAGCACCGAAATTTTGGAAAACCTCTTCAAGTAACTTCATTGAAATAAGTAGTTAACCTTTTGAATGTATACAATTCTATGTTTCTCATTATAGTCACACAATTGTACAGCTATAATCACAATCTAATTTTAGAACTTTGTCTTCCACCCCCATGCGAAGAACATCAATAACAACTAGCAGTCACCTGTACATCCCCCCACCCTCCCCAACCTGACCCCTACTCCTAGCAGACAATTGGCCTTGCCTTGATGTTTTATACTGAGTTCACTCATGTTCTGTATTGTATTTTTTAAGTGGATTTATTCTCCTATCAGAATGATATAAAGGTTCATTCCTATTGTAACATAAATGTGCACTTCATTCCTTTTGATTGTCAACAAATATTCTATCGTGTGAATATAGCATGTTATATGTATCCACTCATCTTTTAACCCCATTAGCAGTCCTGAAGCCCTTCACTTCTCATCTAAGATTGTTTTTCATTGTTCTTTCATTTTATCTAGGGCTGGGTTTGAACCTGCCACGCTGGGTATATGGGCCTGGTACCCTAAGCCGTGAACAATAGACGCCTCCCCTCATATAATATTTTTAAAAGATTTTATCAACAATATATGTTTTCTCTGTCAAAAGCCTTTTCTGTGTCTCTTGAAGCGACTGTGTGGTTTTCCTTATTGGTTCTATTAATGTAGAGTTTTCTATTACATGGTTTTCCTATTTTGAGCTGGACTGGCAATCCTTGTAATAAATCCCATTTGGGATATATGTATGAAATATTTTGTTTGCTACCGAACTTTTCCTGCACCTATACAGTGTCTCTCTTATAGAATGGATATTGTGTGTTTCCATTTGCCCCAGAAAAATACATTGGTACCATCTAATCTCAAGGATGTGCAAGCTGCTAATCTCAGGTGATCTTCCTGAGTTTATCCTTCTGAGCAGCTGAAAGTACAGACCCATTTCATCACCGCTGGGGAAGTTTTGCAATAATTTCATGGACAAGTGAGGTCTTGATATGCTGCTCACTCTGCTCTGAAACTCCTTATATTCCAGTGATCTTTCTCCCACGACCTCTGAAAATGCTGGGATTTTAGGTGTGATCTGTGGTGCTCATGAATGCTTACAATTTTGGTGAAGGTTGTTCTCTATTTTCCTCATAGATAACTGCCCATATATTAAGAAATAGCAACTCTATATAGATATAATTTACACACTCCCAAATTCACCCATTTCAAGTATAGAGTTCAAGACTACACATTCAGGGATCACTTGAAGTTTCCCTTAATGTTTAGAGGAGAGAGATAGAGGAAAGAAAGGAACGAAGGAAAGAAAGGTGTGGAGAGAGAAAGTGAATGAGAGAGAGACAATTGGAGGAAGGAAGCATAAAGTTAGGGAGGGGAAAAGGGAGTGAGGGATGGGGGGAAACAAAGATAGAGAAAAATGACCAAAATTGGTGGTTCACACCTATAATCCCACTCTCTGACATGCTGAGATGAGTGAAGTTCTTAAATGAGGGGGTGCTAAGAATGGTGTGAGCAAGAGTCAAAGCCTGTCTCTACTAAAAAATGAAAAATAATTTAGGCATTGCGACAGGCTTCTGCAGTCCTAGCCACATGAATGTCTCAGGCAGGAGTATTGATGAAATCCTAGAGTTTGAGGTTGCTATGATCTAGGATCAGGTGATGAAAAACTACCCTGGTCTACATACTGAAACCTTATCTAAAAAATACCCACACACACACGCATGCACAGACAAACCAACAAACAAACCAACAAAGATTTTCATCATCTAAAATGACCAGAATTACCTTGATGGTTCAAGCAATGTAGACATGGTTAAGACCTGTGAAACTATGACCAAATTCAGTCTGTAAACAGGCATAGTACATTTTTAAGCTTATCTCAAAGGGATGTTTTATGGTAGGTGTCAAACACGTTCTTGAAATTGAAAGCTTATCTCAAATTGATGTTTTGTGGTAGGTGTCAAACAGGTTCTTGAAATAGTGTTTCTGGGGCATTTCCTGTTGCAAATTGGGTAGGAAGCTGGCCCCATATATTGAGGGTGGTGAGTTTTAACAAGACCCCAGGCCAACTGCAAAAAGAAATAGCCGAGTGTTGTAGTGAGCTCCTGTAGTCCCAGCTACTCAGGAGGCTGAGACAATATAGTCACCTAAGGTCAGGATTAGGAACTTTCTGGGTACTGTGATGCCACAGCACTCTTCCAAAGATGACAAAGTGAAACTGTCTCCAATAAAGAAGAAAAAAAATAATGTCATACTTAATTTGACTCCATGAACTTATGTCAGCTGTGATGCAGCCTGAGTCTCATTGCTGTACAAAATGTCTACTGTTGTGTGAGCCTATTGCCAGGAATCTCAATCGTCAATAGAATCAATAAGGCAAAAATGGGAGATCACTTCTCTGTCTGTGGATGGAGAGCTAAGACATGTCCTCGTTTAAATCCTTGAGGCATACTAGCTGAAGTGAGCAGAAAAGGCCACTTAGTATCTTTGACCAGAAGCCTGAATCCCAGGACATTACAGGATGAAGTCACTGCATGGTAACTGTGGATGACATCACAATGGGTGTTGCCCTGGGTTACCATGTTTATGCTTAACGTTATTCCTGCTAGGTATGTGTAGTGGCTATCTGGGTTTGTCGTTGGTTTCAAGCTGTTAGAAAAGAGTGGGTTTCTATTATGCACACTCAATTCCTACTTCCAAAAGTTTGTTTGTATATCCAGCCAAGGGATTCAATAACGTTCCTTTCCTTTACACATCACAAATTTCTAAGCAAGTGAAAGAGTATGGTTCATATGTAGTGCTGCCCTGGGATGTTACACAAGAACCCAAATATGAGACTTCAATTTTACAGACCTGAGAGGTACCTCATACAATTCTCATTTCTGTTTTTCATGAGATTTTACTTCTTTCTATAGAATAGGCTTGTTTCAGATGTTAGGTATTCTACTGAAGTTTCTCTCTCAAAATCGGGTTAGGCAATGTGTCTAGTAGTGTACTCTATACCTGGAGTTATATTCTGATCATGGAAAGTATCAGTCTATTTCAAAATTTCCAACATTCCAGACCTCTTGGCCAGGTGTGCCCAAACTTTTGGCTTCTTGGCCACATAGGAAATAGAGGAGTTATTTTGGGCCACACATTCAATACATGATCACTAATGAAACCTGATGAGCAAAAAAGAGATATGGCCATAACTGTGCTGATATCTGCCTACCATGAATATGCAAAACAGTCCTGACATAATCCACATGTGTCACCAGGAATGAAGATTGGACACTCCTTAAAGCCCCTCAAAGCCCCCTTCAGTAGAGTTCAATCATGTTTTCCACAAATGAATATAATATTTTGTTACTCTGCAAGGCCAAGTTGGGTGCATCCCCCGAGCTTAGGGGTTGGAGACAAGGCTGAGCAACAGCAAGATAACCTCAGCCCCAATCACACATACAATTTATACTAAAGTAGAAAAGGTTGTCAAGGTTTTTGGCCCTTGCATTTAGTTCCAGCTACTCCAGAATCTGAGGCAAGAAGATTCCTTCATCCCAAGAGTTGGATGTCCCCATGTTTCCCTAGAATCTGAAGATGTGACACTCCTCTAATGCCCTGCTAAGGTCATAACTTAAGCACAGCTAAATGACTTAGGCCATTCATTACTACAATATTGGCTTGTTCTGTGAGGTCAAGTTTGAGTTTGGAGACAAGGTTTAGCAACAGCAAGATACCCTTAGCCCCAATCTCACACCTGGTTTGTACTAAATTACAAATGGTTGTGAAGAGTTGTTACTCTTGCCTTTAGTTACAGCTACTCCAGAGGCCAAGGCAGTAAGATTACTTGAATCCAAGGGTTGGATGTTACTGTGGGCTAAGCTTCTGCTATGACTCTCCAGCCTGTGCAACATATTGAGAGCCTGTGTCATGAAGTATAATAAAAGATGGAAAGAAAATTTGCGAGCACAGTGCCCAAGAGGCAAAATAAGAGGAAAAGTTTGTAAGCATATGAAATATGGGACTACATACAGGAGTATATTTATTGTGATACTCAGGGTGGAGGGAAAGTGTCAGGATAAGCAGGTTTGGAATCAATTCATTAGGATATTGCCAGTTGATCTGAAGGATAGGTGTTCTCCAGGGATGTCTGGTTCCTGGGCTGGGACTGACTGGGGGAAGGGTATATTGGCCCAGATTGAAGAAGCCCAACAGAAGAGGTGGAGGATATAATTTGGATTTTTTTTAGTGTGCATATCAAAAGCATTATTTGAGTTAAGAATTCACTGTGTGATGTGGTGGTGCCTGTTGCTCAGTGGGTAGGACACCGGCCCCATATCCCGAAGGTGACAGGTTTAAACCTGGCCACAGCCAAACTGCAACATAAGAATAGCTGGGTGATGTGGTCAGCAGTTGTAGTCCCAGGTACTCAGGAGGCTGAGGGAAGAGAATTACCTAAGCCCAGAACTTGGAGGTTGCTTTGAGGTGATCACGCCATGACACTCTACTGAGGACAATAATGTGAGGCTCTGTCTCTACAAAAATAAATAAATAAATAAATTCACTGTGTGGGAAGTTTCCAGTGACAGCAAGAATCTAGGATATCAAAGGGTCAGAGTTAGGAAATATCCAAATGTTTGATGAATAGAGGTTGTAGGAAAAAACATTTTTCAATGAAAGAAACATATATCTAGTTGACATCTAATTTAGGAAAAAATTTTCATCTCTAGTTCTGTGGTCAAAAGTAAAAATGAGGAATAGGTTCCCTATGAATGTTTTTCTCCATTTATGTATTGAGACAGCATTTCATTTTGCTGCCCTCGGTAGAGTGCTCTGGTATCATAGCTCAAAGCAAGCTTCAAGTTATGTCATCAATCTAACCAATTCCCTCAGTTGGGACTCTAAGTGCCTGCATAACATATGGCCGTTTTTTATTCTTCAGAGCTGGGAATTACTCTAGTGCTCAGGTTGATCTCCAACTGAGAAACTCAGACAAACCAACTGCCTGGGCCTCCCAAAGTGCAAAGATGACAGGCATGAAGCTCCACCTCTGGCCAACAAACATAGCTTGAAAAAATATCCCAAATTTAAAGTTTGGAGTATTTGCTCACATCTGTTATCCTAACCCTCTGGGAAGCAGAAGCAGTTGGTCCAAATAACTCGGCACTGTGGAGAAACCCATGGACTCCCAGATGCTTAGGAGGCTTAGGCAGTAGGAACTGTTGAGACCAGGAGTATGAAATCCCCATTAGCTAGGATGACATCAATACACTCTACTCTGGGGAAAGGAATCAGACTCTCTCTAAAGGAAAAATGAAATGACAATTTCGGTAGGATGGAACCATGTGCCTGCCGTGTCAATTCATGGTAACCTGTGTGTGAGCAGGAAGATAGGGTTGACTGTCTCTCAAGTTCTTTCATGACCTGGGTACTCCTTACAGTGGGAGCCTTTTCAGCACCTCAAATTTTAGAAAACATCTTCAAGTAGCTTCATTGAAATGAGTAGTTCGCCCTTTGAAATTATACAATTCTGTGTTTCTTAGTATAGTCACACAATTATACAACCTAATTTTAGAACATTGTCTTCTCCCCCCATAAAAAGAATGTAAATAACTTGTAGCAGTCACTTTCACTTCTCCACCAAGAGAAGCACCCCCACTAGGCTCTTACTCCTAGCATACAATTGGCGATATCTTGATGTTTTCTAGTGAGTTCAATCATGGTCTGTGTGGTCTTTTGTAAGTGGCCTTGTTCCCTTACCATAATGATTTTAATGTTCATTACTATTGCAACATAAATGTGCACTTCATTCCTTTTGATGGCTGGAAAATATTCCATCCTGTTAATATAGCACATTATATGTATCCACAAATCTGTAAATCCCATTAGTAGTCTTTTTTTTTTTTTTTTTTTTTAGATTTCATTGATTTACTTAATTTTATTTTTTTTGTACAGAACATTTATTTTTTAAAATTTTTAAATGCAAATATTTATAAAGAAAATGTATACAATAAAATGTACATGAATGACATTCACTGTTTTGCTTGATTTATCACACTTAAAAAGGGTCCATGGAGCCTACTCTCCATGAGAATTAAATGA
>CAUYPK010052109.1:0-17147 GCA_963574355.1 Loris lydekkerianus | reverse complement strand
AGAAAAAAAAAAAAAAGTGGATGGCAGGAAAATAAAGCCTCCTTCTCCATGGTTGCAAGTGAAGAGCTATACCTAACGCTGAAAATCAAGAATTAATAGCATAAACCATTTCACTTAGAAACGGAGGGGTTTTTTTCTTTGTTTTTTTTTTTTGTTTGTTTTTGTTTTTTTGAGACAGAGTCTCACTATATCACCCTGGGTAGAGTGCCATGGCATCACAGCAACCTCCAACTCTTGGGCTCAGGCAATTCTCTTGCCTCAGCCTCCCAAGTAGCTGGGACTACAAGTGCCCACCACAACACCTGGCTATTTTTTTGTTGCGGTTGTTTAGATGGCCTGGGCCGGATTTGAACCTGCCACCATCAGTGTATGTGGCTGGCACCATAACCACTGTGCTACAGGCACCAAGCCAGAAATGGAGGGGGGTTTTTGGTTTTTTATTTATTTATTTATTTTATTAAATCATAGCTGTGTACATTAACTGTACACAGTGGGTTCCTCCCCTCCATCCATCCTCCCACCTCCCTTCCCTCCCTCTCCCCCTTCCCCATATTCTTAGGTTATAACTGGGAGAAATGGAGGTTTTTTAAAAAAGAGGAAATATCTATTAAAAAGCTGAAATTGCGGCAGTTCTACCGAGTGCAACACAGTAAGACTCTGTCTCAAAAAAAAAAAAAAAAGCTGAAATTGGGTGCCCCTAGTGAGGGGGTTTCAAGAGTCAGAGAAATAAAGGAGGATACTCATTTTTTTTTTAATGTTAAGCATAGCGGTAGAGTTTGAATTTTCAAACTATATATATGTTTAAACAAAATATCTGAATATAAATATATGAATCAAACTCATTATGGCAAATTAAAAATTTTTCACTTTATATATGGATAAATATGTTCATAATCTTGAATTATGGAAGGCCTTTCTTTTTTGATATTGTTAGTTTTTTTGTTTTGTTTTGTTTTTTTAAAGCCCTTCTAAACATGACCTGAAAATCAGAAACAAAAACAAAAACAGAAAAATTCTCTCAATCTTTCTTGAACTCTTGACAATGCAGTATTACATTTTAGGGGAAAGACTTGTCCTGTGTGTTATAGAACAAGTTTCCATAGTGTGCTTGATTTTCTTAGAGAGTGATCCCTGTTGCCGTTAGTGTACAGGATCTCTATATTATTTGACAATAGTAATGCCTTCTGCCTACGAGCAGCACAAAATGTGTATTGTTGCACTATATCTGAACTCTACAATTTACGTGAAAAGCCTAAAATACAGAATATCTTTTTTCTGTAAATAAATACTATAATCTCTTTGCTTTTAATTTCTTCACCTGTAAAATGGGGATATCAGTACCTATTTTTATTCCAGTTTTGTGATAGCTAAATAAAATGGTATAAATAAAATGCTTAGAGCAATGCTTTATACATAGTAATCACGTAATATTTATTATTAACATAAAAACATTTTTATTTTTTTCTTCCCTTCTTTAAATTAATGTAGTTTCTTATTCTAAATAGTTCTAAATTTTCTCTTTCTGTTTAGTGCAATCTATTATTTTTTTCAGTTTTTGGTTTTATTTTTAATTTTTAATTAATTACTTTATTTTTATTAATTTAATTTTATTTTTTTTGACATAGAGTCTCATTCTGTTGCCTTGGGTAGAGTGCTTGGCATTATTATAGCTCACAGCAAACTCAAACTCTTGGGCTTAAGTGACCCTCTTGCCTCAGCCTTCCAAGGCATACACTACTATGCTCGGCTAGTTCTTCTATTTTTAGTAGAGATGTGGGTCTCCCTCTTGCTTAGGCTGGTCTTATACTCTTGAGCTCAAGCAATACACCTGCCTCGGCCTACCACCCTCCCAGAATGCTAGAATTACAGACATGAGCCATTGTGCCTGCCCTTATAATTACTTTTAAAATTCACTTTTCTATTAGGCAAACAAAAAATTGTTCAAATTCCTGTGGACCACAATATTTTTGATCTAAGACTTTGATAAAAACAAAAAATCATTAGTAGAAACATGTTTTTACAGTAGTTCTTATAAAACTACATCAGTTGTTCATTTTGTCTATAGCTATATTTCAAGCCTGCCATATATAATCTTGACAGAAATACTCAGGCATTTAAATGGCAAAGGTCAGAGCCCAGCAAAAATGAACATAGTGATTGTTTAGATTAAGAATCACATAATAGTATCATGAAAATTTGTTATCCCACCTTTACCTGCCTTACTTGTGTTACTATGTCATTTATTCAAGCCTGTGGGCCACCTGTTCTGCACCCCAAGTACTCCCATTAGGATGTACTTGTAACACTCTCTGAGAGACATGAACTGATGGAAGGGTGAATGATCAGCTTGTAGCTTGGGCCAATGTAGGTGGGGAGATGATTGATGGTGAAGCATTTCTAAATAACAAGGGAGTCTTCCAGAAAGGACTCCACCTGAGATATGTTGCCTTTCAACGTGAACCCAGGCAGATATGCAGAGGCCCAGCAGGCATTCCGTGATATTTCTAGCTATTTTGATAGATGTCAGTATAAAAGGCATGTGCTCTGATCCCAGCTTGCTTTCTGACCTTATCTTTTGCCACCTTCCTGCGTGCACTTACTGTCCCTGCCTCACTGGTTTACTGTCTCTAAGATGGAGAAGGGGCAGCCACTAAGATAATTATCCAATATCTGATCTCAGGAGCCAGGCCTACCTCTTGGAGAACTCCAGGTCTTTAGGGAGATGGGTACCGGAAATGTGCTGATTCCCTGCTCACTTAAGTCCATTTCCCAAGAAACCATCCTCTTTCTACCTACAACTTGGTGTAGGTCTACAAAAAGGGTGAGAACGGACCGGACATGGAGAAGACCGCATTCCGTTTTTGTGCAAATTAGAATTTTCTCTGTAAATTAATTAAATTATGATTTCAGTTTTATGCATCAATTCTATGAGGTTTTGTTGAGGTGATTCTGCTATTTAATGAAGGGTATTTTCCATGCTGCTGAACACTTAGGGTTATGAGTCTGTGTATCTGAAGACTGGGCCCTGTATTATGGCTAGTTGATGAAAAGAATCATGCAATTCCCTGCGACCGCCTAGGGAACAGCCCAGTGGTCCCTCCACAGAAAACATTCCACCTGATCTCTGCCTTGGACAAGTCAGGGTGTGGAACGTTCTCTCCTAATTTGTCGTCTCCATTAGGCATGCTGATGGAATAATAACTAATACAAGTATATCTCATCATGGATACATAACACTACAACCTTCCTTCTATACATAAGGAAATCGAGAATAAATTACCAACTTTAGTAGCATAATCAGTGTGTGGTGGAACTCCAATGCCAAGCCATGTCTTCTGGGTTGAGCACATATTTTTCTTTTCTCACTGCCTTTCTTCTAGCTTGTTAGTTCTTCATTTTATTAGGTCTACAGGACAAAAAATATTAATAAAATGCTTAAAAACTCGTTTTGGTGTTTGCTTTGCTCAAATCACCAGGAGCAAATGAACAGTCTAAATGCACATTCAACCACTTGAAGCTATGATGCGTTCCCTGGCTGAGCATCCCTCATCCATCATGCACGCTCCTCATAGACATGACAGGTCTTGCGCAAAGAGGAGCTTTTTATTCTCTCTCGGTGGTGCTTCCTTTGAGGCATGGGATTGTTCAGGGCCCTGTTGAGATTTTGATTAAAAAAGACAGATATTGTGTAACTTCCATTAATGTTCTCTTTCTCCAGTAGCAAAATGTAGACTCTTGCAACTTTCTCCAGGGAATTCAATTTCCATGTCTGTTGCCAAATTCAATTTTGAGTTTTACATAAAACACTAGGAAACAGTGCCCTGGTCAGGGGTTATTCTTATAATCCAATGATTCTGGGGTGACTTTAACCAGTTTGCAACCTATTCTCCTCTTCTGTAATCCACAAATCACTAACTACCTAAAGTAAAAGAAAACTACTTTTTAAAACACAAAGTGCCTAAGGTATTTAACTTTCTTTTGCCCTCCTCTCTCTGGATATGGTAATGTCATCTGATTTAATTTTATAATTCTCCCTAAAGGGGGAAAAAAACCCTTCTCTAAGCTAAGAAACTATAAAAATCTGTTTTGAAAATTCTCAGTGCACAATAACTAATGTTAAGACAGCAGATTACACACATGAACAGCTCTATAACACCTCCAATGATACCGTGCCCTTGTTTAAATAGCTCAATCTTTAGTGCCCCAGTCTCCACCTAGCTCAATGTACGTATACATTTTCATTAATTAATTCTGGGACTTATGTCAGTTTTGTGGATTGTTTCTGAATACTTTCTGTCTCTCTTGTTTCTCTCTCTATCTCTTCCTCCCTCCTGCCATCCCTCCTGGATATTTTCTTTTCCTACTCAGTGCTTTTCTAGTGTTGTGACTAAGATAGGAGAATGAAAAACATCAAATATATAAATTTGACATTTTTGGACAATCAAGTGTTTGAGAAAACTGGTAAAATAAATCAAGCAATCAGTACAAAGTTTGGAGCTTCTATGTTTACTAGTATTTTTAGAGACCTAGTGTAAACTTGGATAACAATACCATCTTTCCAAGACTAATATGAACTTCTTCTCATAAGACTATTTTTCCTCCCTGGGATCCCACACAGTGATATTTACAATGCTATGCAATTGATTGTCCATATTTCTTCAGAAAGACTATGATAAAACTTGGAGAGTGATTGAGTTAGATGTCCAAGTTTGCGCTTTAAAAGAACTTTGAGATTATTGATTATGAGAGTCCTACATATAGGTTTTGTTTAACCATAAACATGCAGAAAAATGAAAGTATCCACTTTTATACCATGAGTTTTTAAAAAATAGCTGCATTGGCTGAAATCCATGCTATCCAAAGAAGAGATTTAATAAAAAAGAAAAATGCTTCATAGACTGAAATTTAGTAATTTTACTTACTCAAATTACCTTAGGAGAAAAAGGTCATAATATGCATGTTCCATCAGCCCTAAAGGTTGTTCACATATGACTGGACTTGTGAATCTCCTTTGTAGAGTTTTCCTTCTTACTAAATGCCTGCTCTGCCTGAAGGGGAAGGGGACAGCTGAGCTTGGGACAGACGGGGGCCCAGCTGTCTGTCAGATGAGCTCTTTTCTACAGTTACGTGTTCTCTGCTTGGTGAGCTCCTCATCAAACACCTGAGTCCAAGGCAGCATGGAAAAATGAGAGATTTATCACTGCTCTCTATAGTCAAGATAGTTGTCTGTGATGGTTGAGATGAATCTAATCCTTAGTTTTGTATGGACACAGGCTGGGGTGGTTTGGGAAATAGGAAAAAAAGACTATGATCTTATTTCATTCATACTTCCATCTCCCTTTTCTCTTTATACTTAAGATCTGATAAAGTTAAAGGATATTGAAAGTCTGATCTTTATGTAGCTAATCCAAAGTGAAATCACGTCAACTTTTGCCTTCTATGTAGGGCTGTTAGGTACTGACTGTTTTTCTCACAAACTACTTCTCCTTCTCCTTCTTCTTCTTCAACAGAGTCTCATGCTGGTGCCCTGACATCATAGCTCATAGCAACCTCAAGCTCTTGGGTTCAAGCAATCCTCTTGCCTCAGCTTTTTCTATTTTTAGTTGAGACGGTAGGTCTCATTCTTGCTCAGGTTGGTTTTGAACTCCTAAGCTCAAGCAATACACCTGCCTCGGCCTCCCAGAGTGCTAGGATTATAGGCATGAGCTACTGTGCCCAGCCACAAAAATTTTTATGTTGAAATTCTAACTCCCAATACGATGGTATCACAAATTAGGACCTTTGGGGGGGGGGTAATAAGGTCATGATACTGGAGACCTCATGAATGGTGTTAGGGCCCTTATAAAAGGGTCCCTACAAAGCTCTCTCACCCTCTGCACAATATGTGAGGATTTGAGAAGCAGTACAGTCTGCAATCCAGAAGAGGGTCCTAACCAGAACCTGACCTTGGACTTCCAGCCTCCAGAATTGTGATAAATACATTTCTGTTGCTTATAATTGACCCAGTTTATGGTATTTTATTATAGCAAGACTGAACTAAGATAAGATCCTTAGTGATCTGGTTTGGTGCCAGTAGGCTTTCAGAAAATACTTGTTAAATAATGAGATGATGAAGCAGAGAAAAGTGTTAAGTAAATGAAAGTTTCATTTAAACAGATTTAGTATACTTTTATATCTATATTTTAAACTCAATACAAGAATTTTGAAGACATGTTTCTCTCTCTTTACTAATTCTGGGTGAAAAGAAGAGTCCAACTTTACTTCTACAACAAAGGATGAAAGAAAAGCCACATGACATCATATGTGTCAAGCCACTCTTGGAGCATCAGTTTATTGTAAGTCCATTGTTTGTGTTGCAGAAACTTAGGCATAAATCCATCCCCTTGCAGAAGGCCTTGTTCTGAAGACCTGTGGACTCTGTGTTAGGAACTGATTGGATTGTGCTTGAATTCAGATGGGATGAACTTGGCTTGAAAGCCTGAAAAAGAGGTGACTTTGGTCTATGAATGTCAGTGCCAGGCACAGGACTAGGACTTTATCTGTGTTTTATCTCTATCCTTGCAGACTACTGAAAAGTAGACATTATCACCCTCTTTTAAAATGAAGAAGCTGACTCAGGGAAGTTAAGTGACTCACCTGTGGATATAAGTTATAAAATTGTCAATCTGGGAATTATGTTTTATTTGAAAGCCCAAACTTATTTTTAACTGTATCATGCTTTTTAGTAAATTCAACAGTCGCACTGTTTGGATCTGGTTGTGTTTCAAATACATATCAGTAAACACAGTAGCAAATGTATCACGCATCATTAAACAAAATGCTTCACACATGTCACTAAACACAGTTAAATGTAGGTTGAGAGCTACCAAGCACAGCTTTTCACGTATGTATTACTAAACACAACATGCCCCCAGTGACTAAAGTTCTTATTTTGAATCACAGCCAGTTGTGTTTTTAATGGGTAGGTGTCAAAAAGCAACAAGCAAACAAATGGAAAACATTACATGTCGATACATCCTTGGCAAGCTGCTTGTGATTCATCTTAATATTTACACAGCTCCTTTCAGGGGATTATCTGATGAATATGCAGCCTGTGTGTTCTTCTACATACTCTAAAAAGTATCTGTAGATCAAGCCAAGCCATTATTGATCTATATACCTGGAATTAATTACTCTGCCCTCCCAAAGGCTTGCTTTTACTGAACTAGGCTTTAGATTTATTGGGGGCCAATGTGGTGGAAACAGTATAAGAGGAAGAGTTTTGAAACCCATCATCTCATTTATTATAAAGGCATTTTTGCTGATTTCTCCTGTTCTTTCAGTTTTTGCTTTAATCAGGGGTGTCCAACTTTTTTTTTTTTTTTCTGCCCCACTTCAGAAGAAGAGTTGGCTTAGGCCACACATTAAAAACACAAACACTAACGAAAGCTGATGAAGAAAAAAAGGGTCCATGCATAATTTTCACGATATCTGACACCACACATAAGCAAAACAGCCCTCAAAAGGTCCACATGCAGCCCCTGGGCCACAGACTGGACGCCTGTGCTTTACATATTTTGAGGCTATGCTATGTAAATGCAAATTTAGGATTATTTTATTTTTCTGATAGATTGACCCTTTCATTATCATGAAATCCCTGTATATCTTCTTTAAAAATTAAAAACATTTTAATACTAAGAATCATGAAATAAAATTTATCTTAACCATTTGAAAGTGTATAGCTTAGTAGTCTAAAGTATATTAACACTGTTGTGCTCTAGTGTATAAGTGTTCCTTAAAGTCTACCTTCTGTGATATGAGCATAGCAAACCAGCTTTCTTTTGTTTATTGTTTTCATGGCATATCTAGCTTTCTCTTTTTACTTTCAATATTTCTGTGTCCATCTATTAGAGGTATGTTTCTTGTTATAAACGGCATAGATCTTTTTAAAGGATAAAATGTATCCTAAAAATTTTAGTCTGAGAACTTTTAGTTCATTCATACTTATGTAATTATTATTTCATATATTTATATTTACTATTATCCTATTTTCTCTCTTTATTCTTTCATATCTTCCTTTGCACTTATCAAGATTTTATGCATCACCATTCCATTTTCCTCCTTCATTTGCCTTTGGTTATAGATTATTTTATTGTTTTTTTAGCAGTTAGCCTGGAGATTGCAGCATGTAGTCTAGACTTAAGAGCATTCACTATGAATTAGAAATTTCTGTTACTCCCTGAAAAATGTAAGAATGAAAACAATTGTCATTGAACCCTTTCTTATTTTTTTTTTATTTCAGGTTAATGTGAGGGTACAAACAACCAGGTCACAATATTTGTATTTGTTAGATACAGCCCCTCTTTTAGTTGTGGGCCTCCCCCAAAAGGTGTGTTATATACCCTTACCTTGTACCCTTTAAGTGAGAGCATACAAATCCCCCTTCCCCTTCTTTCTTCCCCCTTTCCCCAATCCCCCCAACTTGAACAGAATTAGGTTTTTCTCCTATGTGGGCGTGTGTTAGCTCCACTGGCTTCATAATAAAACTGAGTACACTGGATATTTGCTTTTTCATTCTTGCGATACTTTACTAAGGAGAATATGTTTCAACTCCATCCAGGTTAAGGCAAAAGAAGTAAAATCACCATCTTCTCTTACGGCTGAATAGTACTCCCTGGTATACGTATACTACAGTTTGTTAATCCATTGCTGAGATGATGAGCATTTAGGTTGTTCCCACATCTTGATGATTGTAAATTGAAACTGTGATAAATAATCTAGTGCAAATGTCTTTATGGTAAAGTGATTGTTTGTTCTTCTGGGTAGATGCCTAGTTGTGGGATTGTGGGGTCAAATGGGAGGTCTAATTTGAGTTCTTTGAGGATTCTCCATATTTTTTTTCAAAGAGGCTGTGTTAGTTTGTAGTCCCACCAACGGTGTAAAAGTGTCCCTCTCTCTCTACACCCCTGCCAGCATCTATAACTCTGGAACTTTGTGGTGTGGGCTATTGTCACTGGGGTTAAGTGATATCTCAGGGTGGTTTTAATTTACATTTCTTTGATGATTAGGGACTTGAGCATTTTTTCATGTTTGTTAGCCATTCATCCATTATCCTCAGAGAAGGTTCTGTTTATGTCTCTTGCCCAGTGATAGATGGGATTGTTTGCTCTTTTTTTTGTTTGCTAATTTGAGTTCTCTATAGCTCCTAGCTATCAAGTCTTTGTCAGACTCGTAACACACAAATATCTTTTCCCATTCTGAAGGTCATCTATTTGCTTTAATCATTGTGTCCTTAGCTGTGCAAAAGCTTTTTAGTTTAATTAAGTCCCATTTGTTTGTTTTTATTGTTGCTGTAATTGCTACTGAAGTCTTCATAAAATCTTTCTCCAGGCTGACATCATCAAGAGTTTTTCCCAGACTTTTTCCAAGGATTCTTATCATTTCATGCCTTAGATTTAAGTCTTTTATCCATGTTGAGTCGATGTCTGTAAGTGGTGAAAGGTGCAGGTCCAGTTTTAGTCTTTCACATATGGTTATCCAGTTCTCCCAGCACCATATATTGAATAGGGATTCTTTTTTCCACTGTAAGCTTTTGTTTGGTTTATCAAAGATCAAATGACTATAAGAGATTGGTTTCATCTCTTGGTTTTCTATACTGTTCCAAATGTTTATGTTTCTATTTTTGAGGCAATACCATGCCGTTTTGATCACTGTGAACTTGTAATATAACCTAATGTCTGGTAGAGGGCTTCCAGCTCTGTTTTTATTACTAAAAATTTCCTTGTCTATATGGGATTTTTTTCTGGTTCCATATGAAATGAAGAATTATTTCTTCCATTTCTTACAATTATGATGTTGGCATTTTGATGGGGATTATATTGAATCTGAAGATTGCTTTGGGTAGTAAGGACATTTCAACAATGTTGATTCTTTGCAGCCAAGAGCAAGTTATATTTTTCCATTGTTAATGGTTTTTGCTGTTTCTATCTTAGGGTTTCATAACTCTCTCTGTAGAGGTCCTTCTCCTCTTTTTAAAGGTATTTTCCTAGGTCTTTCATTTTCTTTGAAGCTACTGTGAAGGAAATTGGATCTTTGATTAACTTCTTTTCTTTTTCTTTTAAAGATTGTTTTATTTTTAATCAAACAGCAATAATAATACATGTTCATGAAGTACAATGTGATGTTTTGATACATGTATACAGTGGGGAATTATGGAATCAGATTAATTAGCATATCTATCACCTCAACTATTTATCATTTCTCTGGAAATCCCAAATGGAGTCCAGATATTTTTATATACACCTTTTAGGAGGGAGGGGGAAATTAGGAATATAGGTAATTCTGTTTAAAGGCAATGAATGGTTTCTAGGGAGGATGAAGAGACACTTGGGAGAATGAATAGATTGAGGGGGAGACAGACTGATTTGTAAATTTACCAGAGAGACAGGTATTACGTTTAAAATGATTTGGGACAGATATGGTCACATCCTTAATTTTCTTTTCTGCAATATATTGAGATAATAGGTAGAGAAAGGGAAGCCAATTGTTCTTTTTATACCTCAGTCCAATTTATGCACATAAAGAGCAAATGCCTTGTAATGCTTTTTGATCTTGAAGAGCCTTTAAATGAAAATTTTCTTTATACTAAGGAATCATATTTTGGGATGAAATTTCCTGAACTCCTTCAGTGAACATACACTGAATTTTTAAATCAATGGAGAATTGATATTTTTAAATACTGAGTTTTCTAAGCTGTTAATATTGCATATTCCTGCTTTTATGTGCGGTTTCTTTGTTGTTTTTTTTTCAATATTATATGGTAGTAATTTTGTTTTTGAGTTTAAAATTTTGTACATCTTAAATAGAATTTTCAACACATTGTATCAAAGATACATACTCTTGGTGTGGAGCTCTACTGAGTTGGAGAGAGTTGAGATACCAGGCGGTGGAGCAGGCATTTTTAAGCAACAAGCCAACAATGACAGTATCAGGTAAGCCGTTAGTCACTTACTGTGACAGTGTAAGTAACATGCTAAACTAGAAAGTGTGGTACCTCTCCCCACTCCATTTTCTCCATGGGTTAGCAGAGTGGTAGAGGGTCAGGTGAATCACCATAGATGTGGCAGAGTGGTTTGTCATCTGATTAACTTCTTAATTAGCTATTATTTGTGTATACAAAGGCTCCCTCTATTTTTTATGTCCTTGTCATGTATTTTAAATCCATGTATATGTTATACTTCACAAGATGATACCCTTTTTGGCTTATACAGTCCCTATTTATTTAGTTTGACCCATTTATTTACATTTTGTTGCTTTTAATGCTTTTCTAACTTCCACGATCCCAATTGGGATCATTTTCTTATGTTTAAAGAAATCATATTAATAATTCTATTACTTTGGACCTGCTGGCTTGACTTTCCTGTATTTAATTTGTCTGGGAATAACTTCCTTTGTTTTGCACTGAAAAACAAGTTTACCTAACTAGATTATACATACAAGAAGTGTGTACCTAATAAGTATATAGTTCAATGAATTTCCACAAACTGAATACAGCATCATGTAACCAGCTTGGGGAAGAGAACATCCCAGAATTCCAGAAGCCCTCGTGTTCCTCCTAGTCCCTCTCCCTCCACAATGTCCACTCTGCTAACTCCTAACATTACAAGTTATATTTGCCTATTTTTGCATATGGTATATTTGGAGTCATAGATTATATGCTCCTTCTTTTATTCACTATATTTGTGAGATTCGCTGATACTGTTACATGCAGTTATATTAAGCTGATGCCAATATTCATAGTCTTCTATAAATAAACAGCTATTTATTTGTCCATCTTACTATTGCTGGGTATTTGGGTAATTTTGGTTGGTTATATATAGTTCTGCTATGAATATTTTAGTACAAAATTCATTCATGCTTTTCTTACTTGCAAGTATATTTATGCATCCCAATATCCCCCAAGGAGTTAATTGCAAATCTAAAGTCTCATCTAAATAGCTCCTCAGTTAGGTATGAATGAGACTTAATGTGTGAGTCCTCCATAGGTAAAAGTCCTTCCTAGTTGTGAAACCAGACAAATTCTATTCTTCCAAAATACTATGGAGACTAGCATGGAATAGCCATTCCAATTCTAAAAGGAGAAATCAGAAAGAAGGGAGTGGTATGTTCCAACCAAGTCCAAAATCCAGGAGGGAAATTCTATAACGTCTTTGTTTTAAAGCTCTGTCTTCTGGACACACTGAGGTGGCAGTGCTACCTCCATTGTCCATGCAGCTGTCCACTCCCAGGCTCTGGGTGGCAGCCTTGATCTTGAGACACTAGGTGGTGACAGCCTGGCCCTTGACACCAAGAAGGAGATAGCCTTGCCCCTTGGTAGGGAGCAAGGGTAGGGAGGGCATCTCTGCCAATTTGGAATTGCCTTCAGGGTTATCCATCTTTTTCTTGAAGGATAATACTCGTTTCCAGCCAAATAGCTTTACTCTCTTATCCTGTGGAATCCCAGAAGTCCAGCAGCCCCCACATCTTGTCCCATCTCTTTCCCTTTTAGTGCAGGTGGCAGTGTTGCTTCTGGTGTAATCTGTCTCTAGTCTCAGGTTCTCTTGAAATGGATACTGGGATCCATGGGTGATCTGTTTTTGTTCAGCCACACCCTTGGTGTTTTCTTCAGAACATGCATTATACTGTTTTGCAATATGGGTAAGGCTGAGACTTTTCCAAATCTTCATGTTCTGGTCCTTTTTATCTAACAGTTCCATCAAAGTATCTTTCTCTTCTCACGTTTTACTATAAGCAGTGAGGGAAAACTAGACCAGACATTTAACACTTAGCTTAAAATTCTCCATCCAATTTTATTTCTCATAAAGTTCTACATTCTACAAAACAGTAGAAAACAATTCAGCCCAATTCTTTGTCACTTTATAGCAATAGGCTTTTCTCTGCAGACCAACAGTAAATTCGTGTTTACTCTGAGACCTCACTAGAGTCACCTTTAACATTCATATTCCCACCAATATGTCTCAAAACTCTTTCAGCCTCTGCCTGTTACTCAGGTTCAAAGTCACTTCCACACCTTTAAATATTTGTTTTCGCAGCACCCTATGCCACAGTACAAAAGTCTGTGCTACTACATAGTCTGCTAGGGCTGCTATAGTTGGACACCACAGACTGGTGGCTTAAACAACAGTGATTTATTAATACCTTTTTACACAAAATAAGGGTATATGACACACCTCTTTGGTGTGGGACACAACTACAAGAGGGACTTTAGCAAATGCAAACATTGTAATCTAGTTGTTTATACTCTCACATTAACCTGAAAAAGAAAAATGCTTTTTCACAGTTTTGGAGGCTGGCGGTGTTGCTGTCTCCTAAGGCCCCTCTGCAGGTGGCTGCCTTCTCACTGTGTCCTCATAGAGCCTTTCCTCTTGTGCACTCACCTATTTCTGCCTCATTACCATACTGACTCCTACAATAGCATTTGAATATGGGAGCATAGAACTCCAGTCTTCTGGATTACCCTGCTTATTTTTGACTCTTTATTTTCATAATAATACCTGCAGACTTTTATAAAAGCATTAGCTTAGATTTTGACTTTGCATTAAATCTATAGGTTTTTCAAACTGTCTCTCATCAGTGTAGAGGTCTTTAACACACTGGCACACCAGGAAAACAACTTTTCCCCCCTTATGACCATAGTGTTTTATTAGGTCAAGTACATTAACTTCCATGTGAGTTGTATTTAACTCATGCTACTTTTGGGTCTGGGGCCTTGTGAAGCATATATAACTCACATGTCTCTTGACCTGTCTTGACCTAATAAAACACTGTGGCCCTAAGGAAAAAGTTTTTCTTTTCTTTTTTTTTCTTTTTTTCTTTCTTTCTTTCTTTTTTTTTTCTAATGTGGCAGTTAATGTACAGGAGAGCTATTTCTTTTCTTTTTCTTTTCTTTTCTTTCTTTCTTTTTTTTTTTTTTTTTTGCAGTTTTTGGCCGGGGCTGGGTTTGAACCCACCACCTCCAGCATACGGGGCTGGCGTCCTACTCCTTTGAGCCACAGGTACCACCCTGTACAGGAGAGTTGTGAGTTATATATTCTTCACAGGGCCCCAGGCTCAAAACTAGCATAAACTAAATATAACTCACATGGCAGTTAATGTGTTAATATAGTTCTTTAGATTGAATTCCAGGAATTTGTATTCTTTGATGTTATTGCAGAAAGCATCTTTTTACATTTCTGTGTAAGCTATTTTTGTTAGATATAGATCTCTAGGTTGGCAGTTATATAAGCACTTAACTGTGCTATTCCATTATCTTTTGGAAGGCATTATTTTATTTTTGAAAAGTCTCTGTCAGTTCTATTGTTGCTCCTTTAAAGATAATTTGTCATTTTTCTTTACTGCTTTCCAGAATTTCCTCTGTGTTTGTTTTTTGTATTTTTACTATGTTAGATAGTCTCCAAAGATATCCCTCTAGTGAATTATACTTCATAGTATTTTTGCCTTTATGATGTACCTTTCTAATCTAGGGTAGGCCTGAGACTTACTTTTGACCAACAGAGTACATCGGTTTTGACACTGCCTGACTTCCAAGATCCAGGCATAGGAAACCTTCTTGCTGGCATGACCCATGGAGCACTTATTCTTAGATGTGCCCTCTGAAACGAACTGTTAAGAAATGTGACTATTCTTGGACAACTGTGCCTTTAGAGAATAAAGACACATAGAGCAGCCCCAGAAGGTCCTAAAAGATAAGTTTACACTGGAGAGAAAGCGAGAGAGGGATGGGGTGGGAAAGAGAATCTGAGTCCACATGTGAGATTGACCCATTTTGAAATTTTATCCCAAACTCTCTGATGACTGCAGCCCTGCCACTACTGACTGCAGCTACCTGAGCAACCCGAGTAAGAACTGTGTAGCTGAAGTAATTTAATCCACAAAATTTGAGAGTTAATAATAAATTTTTTTAAGACACTAAGTTATGGTGTGGTTATTACAGAGGAATTGACAAATGGAACGTAAGATAATATCTAGCAGTAGGGTGTGGTTGTAACTAAATCTTAAAACATGTGTCTTCAGCTTTGAGACTACAAGGCAGGAGGAAGCTGAGATCCTCAGGGAATTGATGATGGAAACTTGAAGGAAAGTAAAGAGGTTATTTTTAAATGCTGGAGGAAAGAAAATCCATGTTATATACTGTCTGAAGATTTAGGGTAACTACTGTCTGAGATAAGATAAATAACAGAAAATGTACCTCATGGAATAGTGAAACTGCATAAGATTTCCAGCTAGAATGTCAAAAGGATAATTGGTTATTTTTAGATATGTATAAATTAAGTATTATGAGAGAGACTGGGAGGGAGGGAATGGGAGAAGGGAGGGGGAGGGAGAGTGAGAGTTATGCTGAGGAGGAATTTTTCTAATTTAAAGCAGAAATTAGAGAAAATATAAAGTACTCAGGGTTTACTAAGTATGAAAACAATGGTATCTTATTCCCAGCCACTCTGTATCACAAAGGCTGTCAATATAATACCTGATCTCAGGGTAAAGATTATTTAAAGGGGGCAACTGTAAATCACATTATTAAGATTTCAGAAAGATTTAAGGGTATGCCTTACAGACCCCTTGAATTATTAATAGACAGAAAGTTTTCTGAGAAATTCGAGGGTGTTATTTCTCAGTACCCTCACTTTTAGCACAAAGAAAAGTGGGGCTTGCATCAAGGAGATTTCTGAGTGAAGCTTTTGTCTATTGGAGTGAGCCCCACTATTATTCATAGGAAACCCACAAAATATTTAATAGAATTGTATTAACAGAAACACCATAACCTTGGACTAAAAGGGGCAGAAGCAATTCAAAATGAAAAGAGATCTCTGGGTCCTTGATTTTTATATACTTAAGAATTGGGCTGACACAGTTACTTAGCTACAAACATGGACCATTTGAGATGATAAAGGAAGTTTGGAATTAATAACCAAGAGGGAGGAAATAACTTTCCAGAGGGTGAAAAGAAAAGCCATGGGCGAGCAGCTCCCAGAACCAAGTCTTAATTAAGAACTGGCCATATTTACCCAATTGAATTTCTGAATTGCTTTGGACAGTCACTGGTATGGAATACTTGTCCCCTCATCTCCACCACTTTTACCTGTGTCACTCTCTTTGAATGGTAGTGTCTTTTACTGTTATAATAACCTATTACTACTATTGTATCTTGAGTGTGTGTGGGGGCAAATAATTTGCGCCTTTAGATCACAGGTCTTCAGATTGAGAGGAACTATTATGAAAAGGGCTGCACCAAAGGACTTGTACTGACAAACTTTATTTATAGTCAGCCTTGATTTAAATGCTGCTGTATGCTTGGCTTCTCGTTATGAGAAATTTAGAAATCAGTAAAGATTTCAGGGTAGATATTAAAATTAAAAATGTTGACTCACTTCAGTATAGTTCTTTTTTGTCCAGAATTTTATTGTGGTTGATCTAATATTTGTTTGCATTTCATTCACTTAAAATATTGCTCTTAGTAAGAATATTGGTCTAATGCAAATTACATATTTCAAGCAATAGACCCTTATAGTTCAAGCAATCCAAGTATTTATTTTGAGAACATTGTTCACATACGTGATGTAATTTTCCCTAAAAAGAAAAGCCCAGGACCAGACGGCTTCATGTCAGAATTCTACCAAACCTTTAAAGAGGAACTAGTACCTATATTACTCAACCTTCCAAAATATAGAAAAAGAAGGAAGACTACCCAACATGTTCTATGAAGCAAACATCACCCTGATCCCCAAACCAGGAAAAACCCCAACAAGAAAAGAAAATTATAGACCAATATCAGTAATGAATACAGATGCAAAAAATTCAACAAGATCCTAACAGACAAAATCCAGCAATACATCAAACAAATTATACATCATGACCAAGTTGGTTTTATCCCAGGATCTCAAGGCTGGTTCAATATACGTAAATCTACAAATATAATTCAGCACATAAACAAATTAAAAACCAAAGACCATATGATTCTCTCAATTTATGCAGAAAAAGCTTTTGATAATATCCAGCATCCCTTCATGATCAGAATACTTAAGAAAATTGGTATAGAAGGGACATTTCTTAAACTGATAGAGGCCATCTACAGCAAACCCACAGCCAATATCGTATTGAATGGAGTTAAA
>CAUYPK010052107.1:0-11482 GCA_963574355.1 Loris lydekkerianus | reverse complement strand
TTTCTTCTGCTTGTTCCATTCTGTTACTGAGAGATTCTACTGTATTTCTCAGATTTTTGAGGGCTGCAAGTTCTTGTCTCACTGTGTCAGAAATCTTTGGTGATTTTGTTTTTGAATTCATTGAATTCTTGAGACCACTTTTAAAATGCTCCTTGAATTTCTAATTTCAACTTTATTTCCATTCTATTAATCTTATTTGCAATCCATATTCTAAATTGAATTTCTGACATCTCAGCCTTTTGTTTATGAATGGGATCTTCAGTTGTGTTTGCCATGTCATTCCTTGGTGAATTTGATCTACTCTGGTTATTCAAGTTGTCAGAGTTTTTCCACTGATTCTGCACTATGATTATTTTTACACCATTTGACTAGATGAGTCAATAAGGCAAAGTTTGTTTGGACATTCCTGGAGTAGTGATTAACCAGCCCTTTCCCCAAGAGCTGGGACTGGCATCTGTACCTTTCCCCTAGAGCAGAGGTCCTCAAACTTTTATAACAGGGGGCTGGTTTACTGTCCCTTAGATCATTGGAGGGCCGGACTATCGTTAAAAAAAAAAAAGAACAAATTCCTATGCACATTGCACATATCTTACTTTGAAGTAAAGAAACAAAATGGGAACAAATACAATCACACCACCTCCTGTGGCCCATGGGCCATAGTTTGAGGACCCCTGCCCTAGAGCTTTGCAGAGGACCTGTACAGTGCTGCACCCTGAGAAACTGGGCACCTGCTTGGTGTGGTGGAGCTAAGTGGTTCTGTGTTGTTTTCGGTTGGTCTCTGTCCTACTGTGGTGAATCAGTCACTCTGGGTTGAAGTCTCATCTGTGGAGAAATACAATTAAGTCATCCTGCCCCCCATAGGCAACAATTGGAAAAGGAAAATCAAACCTTCCCACAACCACACACCCAGGGTACCATTTTGGATAGTCCTCGGGTGATTGGCCCAGGTCAAGAGGTCCAAATCCATTGTCTCATTCAGCACTGGTCTCAGGTGGTAGAGTTCAAAAGGTCTCTGGCAACTAGATTGCAGAGGTCTGTTTGCAGCTTAAGTATGACTCACTCCAGTGCTCTGAGGTCAGAGTGACACACACAGCAAATGAATTAGTCTGGGAAGGTTGATGCCTCCTTTCCTACCTTGCTCCTCTGTCACACCCAGTCCCTGATAACCCTGCAGGACTGTGACCCAGTTCCCTCCAATGAGCAGATGCTCCAGGGGTTTGCACCTGCCTGAGCCATAGGGAGATCTATGTCTCCTCAGCAGGCCACTGCTCTCTGCCACTATCCTGCAGAGAGAGCTGAGGCTTGACAACCTCTGGTGCTTAATGGAGGTTGGAGTGGTTCACTCAGTTCCAGCCCTGCCCCTGATTAATGTTGCTGACAGAATGGAACAATTTCACAGAATTTGTTTTTGTACCAGCTGTTATTTCCCTGCAGATCAGATGCTGTTTGAGTTCATAGAAACTTCTCAGCCCCAGTCTGTGCCACTGCCCAGAGCTGGCATGTCTGTCTGGGCTGCAGTCTGTGTTGGGGTGGGTGCAGTTAGAGCTCACACTCAGCTGTCAAGTCCAGCCTCTGCCCGCCTGCCTTTGTCTCCACTATGATCTCCTGAGGGCCAGGTGCTTCTCAGGCTCACTACAGCAGTCCTTCTGACTCAGCCCCATCCTGGGAATATTCCATTTCTGCATGTGTCCCTGCCATGCCATGCCCAGGCAGGTACTGCCTCAGGCATACCCTTTACTCATGGGGGCCTGTGTTTTCATCTCAGATCTGTTCTGCCACTGGTTCTGGAGAATATGCCCAGCTTCCTCTGGTTGCCCAGAGAGGCAGGGAGTACCTCTCCAAAATATCCCCAGGGGTGTGATCCCTATTGTTCCTGCCATTGCCACTGCTGCTCTGTGTCATAGGGCACCTCCTCTCCCTCTCCTGTATGTTTCCCTCAGTTCACAATCTTCTCCTTATTCCTGCTCCTCAGAATCACCACAGACTAGCAACAGCCCACGCCCTATCCACACCTCTCTAGAAAATACCCAAGAATCTGGACTCCATGGAGGACAGACCTCCAGACCTCTGGGTGAAAGTGAAGGGGAGTGGTTGGAGTTCAGAATTGCAGGTAGTGAATATATACAGTTTTATGCCTGGCAGGAGAATGCCATGGCACATTCGTAAGTCCTCTCTAGGGAAGGAGTTCCAAGTTTTAGAGGGTGTCTTCCGTGGGATAAAATAAGAGGGATCTGAACTCTGCTTGCTTGTTTGTATAGAGTATACTGCGAGTTGTTCTCATGGGGGAGGGGACTCCCATCTGCTTGGCATGGATTGTGTACCTATTGTTTGTTTTGTTGGGGTCACAGCTTACCTCAGCAGGGTTGATGTACATTCTTCAATCTTCTCTCTTGGCTCAGCTTCAAACCATTGGCTTACTTGCTAAACTTCTGTCCTTTAACTCTCCTTCTGGACGGGATTCTCTATGGAAAGCTGGCTCCAGTTGGCCATTTGCCAGTTATCTCATTTTAAATATATAATAGGTGGTCTCCTAGTCTTTCAAGAACAAGAAAAGTGGTACAAGGGAAAGTGGAAAGGCCAGAACTGAACTGCCCACTTTCTCATAGCTCTTCTTTCTGTATGTCTGTTTGATTGGTGACCACATTCCTTAGTTAATAGTCTCAAAACATGGATTGGCAAGCCATGGATTGGTTTCCTTGGTTTACTGACTACAACTTGTCCAAATATCTGTCAGTGTTATGAAGATAAGGTTTTATGTTATCTGAGAAAGAGGTGTAGACAGAATAGACAAATTAATATGTCTATGGTAGACATACCAGTCATAGCAGTAAATAAGTGTTTGGGAAAAAATATGATCCTCACCCTTATCAATCAAAGAAACAGATTTAGGCCTGGTTCACACCTGTAATCCTAGCACTTTTGGAGGCTGAGGTGGGAGGATTGCTTTAGGCCAGGAGTTTGAGACCAGCCTGAGAAACATAGCAAGACCCCATCTCTACAAAACAAATTTAAAGATTAGCCAGGTGTGGTGGTGCCTGTAGTCTCAGCTACTTGGGAGCCTGAAGGAAGAGGATAACTTGAGACCAGGAGTTTGAACTATGACAATGCCACCATGCTCTAGCTCAAGGCAACAGAGTGAGACCCTGTCTCAAAAAAAAAAAAAAGAGAGAGAGAAAGAGAGAGAAACACTTAAATAGTGAGGGACTTATTAAAAGATGTGAAGTAAAAGGGAGACTACCATATATTAAGGCATACTTAAAACTTAAGTCAGTATGGTCCTGATCTGAAAAGTAAACATAGGATAAACAGGGTAGAAGTGGACCTTTATATGTATGAGAATTTAATACATGATAAAAGGAGGGCTTTACCAAATCTTGAATGATTATACTATAATTGGTTCAATTTCAAATGGTAACCAAGAATGCCTTCTGAGTGCATTTGTGTGCTTTCTTTTTCTTTCTTTCTTTTTTTTTTTTGAGACATAGTCTCACTCTGTAGCCCTCAATAGAGTGCTGTGCTATCACAGCTCATAGCAACCTCCAACTCCAATTCTCTTGCCTCAGCCTCCTCAGTAACTGGGACTACAGGTTCCCACCACAACACCTAGCTATTTTTGTTGCAGTTGCCACTGCTATTTTAGCTGCCTGGGGCCAGGTTCAAACCCGCCACCCTCGGTATTTGGGGCCAGTGCCCTACCCACTGAGCCACAGGTGCCTCCCTTGTTTTTTTTTTTTTTTTTTTTTTTTTTTACTTATTGAAGCCTTTTGAGATGTAGGTGGAATCATCCCCATTCTAGATATGAGTAAACTAAATTCCATAGAGGTCAAAACAATTTCACAGAGTCACACAGAAAAGGAGTAGTAGAACCTAGATTAGAACCAAGAATGTCAGTCTTCAAGTTTGTATTCTTTGTCACTGTATTCTATATACATAAAGTTCCTAGGAAGATGTCTAAAATATTAAAAGGCTTTAGTAAATGTTATTCATATGTATAACTTATTGTTTGTGGCATATATTATAATAAAATATAAAATGCTTGCATATGGTATGTATAATAATGTAACTACTACTAATAGTAATGATAAGAAGTAATAATAAGAATGTCATATTGTCATTGAAATTGAGGATATTTAGTAAGTATTATTATTTTTGGTGTCCCATTTCTGAGCCAAAGGAGCTCACTCCTCTCACTCATTGGACCATGCACTGTGTTTCATAGTTCATTCAAGACTAGTTGAATAGCAGTGCTGCTCCAAGGATGTCACTAATATTTCCTTTTGAATTTCTTTTTCTTTCTTTTTTCTTTCTTTCTTTCTTTTTTTTTTTTTTGTTGCTGTTGTTGTTGAGACAGTCTCACTTTGTCACCGCGGGTAGAGTGCCATGGCATCATAGCAACCTCAGACTTAGACTCAAGAGATTATCCTGCCTCAGCCTCCAGAATAGCTGGGATTATGGACACCAACCACATGTCCGACTATTTTCAGAAGTAGAGTTTTGCTCTTACTCCATCTGGTCTCGAACCCGTGAGCTCAGGCAATCTGTCTGCCTTGGCCTCCCAGAGTGCTAGGATTACAGGCATGAGCTACTGCTCCTGGCCCCTCTTTTCAATGTCTTGATGTTGGCTCATTTGTTTAGCAAAATTTATTTATTTATTTATTTATTTATTTATTTATTTATTTATTTATTGAGACAGAGTCTCAAGCTGTCACCCTGGGTTGAGTACCATGACTTCACAACTCACAACAACCTCAAACTCTTGGGCTTAAGCGATTTTCTTGCCTCAACCTCCCAAGTAGCTGGGACTACAGGCGCCCACCACAATGCCTGGCTATTTTTTTTTTTTTAAGTTGTAGTTGTCATTGATGTTTGGCAGGCCCAGGCTGGATTCGAACCCACCAGCTCTGGTGTATGTGGCTGGTGCCCTAGCCGCTTGAGCTACAGGCACCAAGCCACAAAAATTTATTGAACACTCACTCTGCCATGTCCTATATTAAGGTTAGAATGACTTTTAAAATTTCAAATACACATTAAATTATAAACCAAATAAAAATCTCCAGTCCCTCGAAAATTCATTGTTCCCTCTGCTGTGGAGCCTTCTGTGATTATCCCAGGTAAATTTAGTCACTCTTTTGGAGCATCTAAAACAATCTGTTCAAATTGTAAAACTACACCTCTTATGTTATATTAGACTTTCTATAGCTTCCCTGTCTCCTATATTTGACTCCTGTAGGAGTTCCTTTAGGTTAGTTTTTTCCTGCACAGTGGTCAGTACTGGTACAATATGCTTTCGAGAATGCATTTTTGGTAAGGTCTTCTTTTTGTTTTGTTTTCTTGTTTGGCATGACCTGATTGATGCAGCCTATCACTTCTCCAATAAGTATTTGCTGATACCTAATCTATGCTATGTACTATAATAGATACTTCATAATAAACAAGAGATAATAAAGACAAACAAGGGAAACAAACAAGGTCCTATACCTCATGGGAACTCACATGGGTACTTAAAAAGAATGTGTTTTGTTTTGTTGTTGTTGGTTTTTTTTTTGACAAAGTCAGTCAAACATTTAAACCTTATTTAGTATATTATTTAAATCTTCTGTGATGTTAAATGTATTTGAAGTATATTTTGCATGTCAAAGCTTGCTGGTGGTATTTTAGTCTCTTACTATGATTTCATTTGTTTTTTTCTTCTAATTTGTTTTTGTTGTGGCTGTCTCCTCTTCTAGCAAAATAATATTGAAAGGTTAAAAACGAAAGAATGGGCAAAGGGCTCATTGTCTGGTAGGCCTTCAGGAAACTAAGGACAGTAAACTTTGTACTGATAATATTTTTTCATTTCTCTTTTTCCCTCTCCTTCTCCTCCTCCCACCCTTACCTCCCCCTCCCCACCTGCTTGGTCTTTCTACATTCTCAGTATCTAGAACAGTAAGGCATATTCAATTTATGGACATTCAATTCCAGTTCTTATCAATGTCATCTAGCCATTTGCCCAAGCTAAAATTTTAAGAGTCTTAGACTCTTCTCTTATTTTACTCTCTTCCCATAAAATCTATGACCAAGTCATATGGTTTTATCTCTTTAATAGCTCTTGTCTTTGTCCCATGGCCCCCTCCATCTCCTTGGCCAGCGCCTTTGATTAGTTCTTCTTTGGTCATAGACCCCTATAGTCACCTCTCAACTGGTATCATGCCTCATCTCTTCCTCTCTGAGCCAATGAATATCACTCTCCTGTATAAGTGTTTTCTTACAACTTCATTATGAAGGTACAAATGCTTTAATTCTGGTTTTGAGATTCTTTATGGTCTGGTGGCCTATTTTCTAATATCTCTGCTGTCACTTTAAATATGCTTAGCTTCAGCAATATGGAACCTGGTGCATCATGCTGAGCCATGCCTACATTCCTTCACACATACTCTTTGCTTAACCTAGAACATCCTTTCCTCACCTTTTGCCTAAATTCTACAGGGCATTTGAAACTGAGCTGGCTTTTTGTAGGATACCCTCCTTCAACCTCACAGTCATGGCTTTCTCTGTGCTCTCACAGCACCCTGTGTGTTCTTCTGTCTTGGTACTTACCATATTAGCCTGCTTTTGTTGTGCCTGTCTCCACTACTACTCAGACTATAAAATGACAAAAGCAGAGATTCTTTATCTCATTCGGTTGGAATTGCCAGAACTTAGCCTAGAGTCAATTTATGATAGGTTCTTAGCTTAGTGTTTTTGACATGAATAAATGTACTTTCATGGTCTAATAACAATGCTTTTATTTTTCTAGATACATGGTTCAGTGGCCTGGTGGCCGAATCCTGCATCACCATGAGCTAGATACCTTCCTTGCACAGGCAGTGTCTACTCAACTTTATGAACCAACTTCAAGAACTTCAAGATCAACTTCAAGAACTCAATGTGATTTGAACCACCCTCATTGAAATTCTTTCTTTTATGAGATTATAGGTCTTTTTTAGGGTTTATTTTTTCCTTGGAGCTGGGGGAGAGTAAGTTCTCATGTGTTTAATTTAACAAAACATTTGTATCTATTAATAAAAACAAGTGGTACCTGCTATATTGCTCCCATACTGATGGTTGAAAATAGACAGTAAAGGCAAATATTGTGCAAGGCAAATAAGTCAGTCCATAGACCAAGGTATTTTTTCTAACTCCTATAAGATACAGTACAGGGAACTTATCATGGTATCCTCTGCTTACCTGAGTAAATTTTTACTCCCCCTTTTAATAATATGTATGGAAATTAGGAAGAATTATAAAGTATAAAGCATAAGGAAGAAAATTAACCCACTGAAGTCAATAGAACAGGGGTTCTCAAACTGCAGCCTGCAGACCACATGAGGCAGTGTGATTGCATTTGTTCCAGTTTTGTTTTTTTACTTCAAAATAAGATATGTGCAGTGTGCATAGGAATTTGTTCATAGTAGTTTGTTTTTTTTTTAAACTATAGTCCTGCCCTCCAATGGTCTGAGGGACAGTGAACTGGCCCCCTGTTTAAAAAGTTTGAGGACCCCTGCAATAGAACATAGTAGTATAGAGGGTAGCTTCTGAAGCTAGTCTGTCTTAAGTTTGAATCCTGGCTTCATTATCACCTAGCAGTGTGACCTTGAGAAGATTACTTCTCTAACTTCAGTTTCCCTACTTATAGGATTATGGGGATGTTAAGTAAAATAATCTGTAAAACAGTGTTTTACATATTTTAAGTACTCAGTAAACACAGCTATTAATGGAGCACACCCCTGCCCCGACTTCACTAGCCATACTCCTTTGAGGCTCTGGTGTAAAGTAGAAGATCCAGTTCAATAAGATTTACAAAATTTTAATTTAAGTTAGATCAACTAAGAGAAAGATGAAACAGTGTAAGACAAACAGCGAGTGGTTCCTATTGGCAGTAAATATAGTATTACTTTGTGCTAAAGCAGCGGCTAATGCTATCCACAGCAAGGAGAAAACTTGCAAATACTTCCCCTTTTCCTGTTGAAGTCACTTTCTAAAATACCAACTTGAAATAACCAGTGTAGAAATTTTCTTCTAGTCTTTATCATGCATTTGTAAGTTGAGATATTGTATATATGCTTTTTCATTTAATACAACACATGTTTTGTTTGTCTTAAAAAAGTTTAGTAAAGGCGAGGTGTGGTGGCTCATTCATGCCTGTAATCCTAGCACTCTTTGAGGCCGAGTGGGTGGATCAGTTGAGCTCAGGAGTTAGAGACCAGCCTGAGCAATAATGAGACCCCCATCTCTACTAAAAATGAAAAACTGAGGCAAGAAGATCACTTGAGCCCAAGAGTTTGAGATTGCTGTGAGCTATGATGCCATGGCACTCTATCAAGGGTAATAAAGTGAGACTCTATCTCAAAAGAAAATTTGGTATATAGTTTTCATATGGATGTTTGAGTATTATTTAATTATTATGATGTTGGTGATTTGGATTGTTTCCAGTTTTCCCTTATTACATGTAGTGCTATAGTGTGCACAGAGCTTTATTCACATCTCTATTTCCATAAAATATATATATATATATATGTTTTGAGACAGAGTCTCACTCTGCCACCCTGGGTAGAGTGTCATGGCATTATAGCTCACATCAACCTCAAACTCTTGGGGGTTCAAAAGATCCTCTTGCCATAGCCTCCCAAGTATCTGGGACTATAGGCACCTACCACAATGCCCAGCTAGTTTTTCTATTTTTAGTAGAGATGAAGTCTTGGTCTTGCTCAGTCTGGTCTTGAACTCCTGAGCTCAGACAATCCACCCACCTCAGCCTCCTAGAGTGTTAGGATTACAGGTGTGAACCTGGCTAAAAATAAATTCTTAAAAGTAAAATTTCTGAGTCAACAAATGTGAACATTTTTAAGATTCTTGATACATATTATTTAATTGTAATATACATTCCTCACCAGATTTATATGAATGCCTGTTTATTTTACTGTATCTTCATCAGCATTGGGTATTCTTTTGGTCTTTACTTTTTGAATTTTTTCTAATTTGATGGGCAAAAAATAAATGTTTCTGAAGCTGTTATCTTTTTAATATTGTGATGAGTACCTTTCAAATCATCTCATGGATAGAAGCTTCTTGTGTACTCTAATGTCTATATTGAAGTACAGCATGTTCATATTTAACTGGAAGAATCAGAATGATAAGATTAAGAGCAAACATTATCAATAATCATAACTTCTTAGTAGTAAATTTTCCTCTGCAATGGTTTCAGATTGAGAAACTGGATGCTCGAGGGATCCAGCTTGCTGCCCTCTTCATGAGTGGAGTAGACACAGCTCTGTTTGCTAATGATGCCTGTGGCAACCAGTCCCTTGGGAGCACTGCTGCCCCTGGATTTACTTTGATGGCAAGCTGTTCCAAAGCAAGCTAATTAAAGCAGGCTGAGAGCAAGTATCTCTGATTGAGCTCTGTGATGGCCAGGTATCAGTATGTGGGGTAGCTGGTAAGGGCCAGCTCTGATTTTCTATGGGGATAAATTATCAGGGAGGGAAAAGGAGCATAGACATTGGGGAGTGAAGGAGAAAAATCAGGAGAATGTGTCTGACCTTAACCTAACTTACAGTCAGACAATGCCCCTTAAGTTCCATAATCTGGAATGTACATGTTATAAAATCATATATTGGAAAGTTTTTTCATGAGCTTAAAATTTTCATATCCTTTTTCTTACTCCCAAATATTTCTTCCCTATGGAATACTCAGATATACTATATGCCTTTCCTCTAACTCTTAAGAATTTATTTTTTTCTTTTATCAAATCATAACTGTGTACATTAATATATGTATGGGGTACAATGTGCTGATTTAATGTACAATGTAAAGTCCCTTTTGAAAATGATATTTTTGTAAAGGACTATATTTGGAACTAGAAGAGGGTAGTAAAGTAAAAGCATAGTAAAAGCAGCAAATTTTTAAAAATGAAACCCTGGGAAAGATGAGAGAAGGTCAGGAAAAGGAAATCTTACTGTCTCCTTTATCCATTTTTGGGGGAATAAGCTAAGAGACTAGAGCAGAGGTCAGCAAACTACCCAGCCTGCCTCCTGTTTTTTGTAATACAGTCCATCACCTGTTTTTCTTTTACCAATTTTTTTTTAATTTTAGATTAATACGAAGGTACATACTTAGGTTACATTATTTGTGTTTGTAAGGTAAAGTCCAAAGTCTGAGAATCCTTATTTTTCTAAATAACATTTTATTGGAACATAGTTGCATTCATTCACTTATATACTGTCTATGACTGGGTTCATACTACAATGGCAAGAATGAATAGTTGTGACAAACATTGTAGCCTACAAAACCTAAAATATTTACTATCTGGCCCTTTTTCGAAGTTTTCTGACCTCTGGACTAGAGGTATAGACTTATCCTGGATAGAGCTCAAGGTCTCTGATCCTGAATATAGGGGAGAAAGTTAAAAGGCTTAGTATTTGTCAGATTTTTGTTCTCTCTTTTAACTAATTCTGTTATCTCTTCTTTTAAAAATGACCCAGTCCAATGCTGGCTATGTAATAGACCATTAGTAAACCCTTATTGTTATATTTGTCTTCCTTGACTTAGTCAATGTACCTCACAAGCCTTGGTCAGAACTAATATGATGGCATGCAGAGAGAGTGGGGACTTTGGTGATATATAGGTTTCCTGAGCATGTAGCCTTAAATCATTTAACTGTTGGCTTCAGTTCCTTAATGAAATAGAATTGTGAGACTTTACCTAGATTGCTCAATATAATACTGTGCCTGAAACATGGGAGAAGTTTAAGAAATGGTAGCTGTATTATTATTATGTTCCTCATTTGAAGGCTGACCTGGCAACCAAAGTGGAAAAGATGAAACAGATTATCCTTGAAGGAGTCAACATGAATCATCCACTGCCTTCTGCTCTACTTCCATCACCTACTTTTGTGCCTCCCATAGTATCTTCTCTCTACCCTGTTTCACTTTATTCCCGAGCCATGGGGTCCATGCCACCTTCCCCTCAAGGAAGGAGACAGGGATTTGCAGGTCAGTACCTAAGAATGAGGTATTTGCCATCCTCAGTTTATTTCATAATAACCCATCCAGTAATTGTTTCCAGATATACAAGCAAAAGTTTCACATATATCTTACCTCATTTACTTTCTGTGCTGTGTAATAGTAGTGTGAAGAACAGAGTATGTCCATTTTGACATCCTCTATGGCACTTTTCATAGAGGTGGTTGGTTGGTCCCCAGGGATATGACTCTCACCCACCAAACTCATGAAGTGACTAATGGGGAAACCAGAAGCCACTTGATTACTTTTTATTTATTTATTTTTGAGACAGAGCCTCAAGCTGTCACCCTGGGTAGAGTGCTGTGGCATCACAGCTCACAGCAACCTCCAATTCCTGGGCTCAAGCGATTCTCCTGCCTCCACCTCCCAAGTAGCTGGGACGACAGGCACCCGCCACAACACCCAGCTATTTTTTGGTTGCCGCCGTCATTGTTGTTTGGCAG
>CAUYPK010052104.1:0-27918 GCA_963574355.1 Loris lydekkerianus | reverse complement strand
TGGGACCTGATCAAACTAAAAAGCTTCTGCACAGCCAAGAACATAGTGAGTAAAGCAAGCAGACAGCCCTCAGAATGGGAGAAAATATTTGTAGGTTATACCTCTGATAAAGGTCTAATAACCAGAATCCCCAGAGAACTTAAATTTATTAGCAAGAAAAGAACACGTGACCCCATTTCAGGGTGGGCAAGGGACTTAAAGAGAAACTTCTCTAAAGAAGACACACAAAATCTACAAACACATGAAAAAAAGTTCATCATCCTTAATCATCAGAGAAATGCAAATCACAACTACTTTGAGATATCACCTAACCCCAGTAAGAGTAGCCCACATAACAAAATCCCAAAACCAGAAATGTTGACGTGGATGTGGAGGAAAGGGCACACTTCTACACTGCTGGTGGGAATGCCCACTAACACATTCCTTCTGGAAGGATGTTTGGAGAATACTTAGAGATCTAAAAATAGACCTGCCATTTGATCCTATAATTCCTTTACTAGGTTTATACCCAGAAGACCACAAGTCACAATATAACAAAGACATCTGTACCAGAATGTTTATTGCAGCCCTATTTATAATTGCTAAGTCATGGAAGAAGCCCAAGTGCCCATCGACCCCCGAATGGGCTAGCAAATTATGGTACATGTATACCATGGAATACTATGCAGCCTTAAAGAAAGATGGAGACTTTACCTCTTTCATGTTTACATGGATGGAGCTGGAACATATTCTTCTTAGCAAAGTATCTCAGGAATGGAAGCCAAAGTATCCAATGTACTCAGACCTACTATGAAGCTAAATTATAGCTTTCATGTGAAGACTATAACCCAACTATAGCACAAGACTATGGGGAAAGGTTCAAGGAAGGGGAAGGGAGGGGGGAGGTTTTGGTGAAGGGAGGATAATGGGTGGGGCCACATCTATGGTGCATGTTAGAATGGGTACAAGCGATTGCACTAATGTACACAGCTATGATTTAACAATAAAAAAATAAAAAATAAAAAAAAGAAATGAATGAATGTAAAGAGAAACCCTCAGACAACTTGAACATTTTTTAAACACCAGCCTAAATAACCACTGGGTCAATGTGGACATGAAAGTGAAAATCACAGACTCTTTTTAAAAATAGCAAAATTAGAACACCACCTTTCAGAATCTGTAAAATGGGGATAAGAGCTGTTCTTAGTATTTCCTAAGTTAAAGGAATTTCCTTTATCCTTCTTTTTAATGAGTCTTTCTGATCAAGTTCTCTTGGCTGATGAGATGTAAACACAATCATCTAATTGTCTTACAAATTCCAAAAATGAGATTTCATTTTCTCAGTGTATCTGCCCCCAGCGACTGACCTTCAGGACCAATTGAATTTTGTAGCTGGGCTGGAAAGTCGGCGCCAAAGCCAGGCTGACATCCCGGGCCTGGTACCCCTGGCTCTGCTCGCTACCCTCCGCTGCTGAGTTTCATAGCTGCCTAAAGCATTTGAGGCGGACTCCTGCTTCTCCAGAAAGAACGCTGCTGGAAGGCATTGTCGGGATGATGGCAGGCTGGAAGCAGAAAGGGGTCCCTGTCTCGCTGAGGCCAGGTTAGCGCCGCTGGCATCAGCCTAACCTGAGCAGCGAGGCTGCCTCTCTGGCTGCACAGTGATAGCGCGCACAGGGCAGTGGGGCCGAGAGTGCGTCAGGCTGCACAACTCTGATAACTGGGGAAGTCCGCCGTGGCCACCCGTTGACAAACACAGCAGTCCTATAACGAAATTCAGTAAGTACAAGGAATGATAAGCAAGTTTCATCTGCACCCCTTCAAAAGAAGAGTTTAAAAATCTGATTCTGAAGGACTTTTACACTCCATTGAAGGCAATAATCTCAGTATTGGCTGGACCCAAGTTTTCTCTGTACAATTTGGACTGAGAAAACGATTCTGCTCTGGAGTTCTCTATCTGATATCTCCATGCTGGCTTAAAGTGTGTGAAGTACAGGCCTCCTGGTCCCATTTCCATAGTGATCACAGCAAGTAGGTCCCTGAATCCAAAAAGCTCCCACCTTCTACTGCCAGCTCTGTTCAAGGGGAAGCTCTGCCCAGCCACTGCACTGGCAAGGGGGCCTTGGGGCCACTACAAGCTGTGCAGAGTAGAAGAGACTCTCAGCCCACCTCTTAAAATGTGACCTGCTCCAGAAACCCTGCGTCAAATGACAGAAACAAAAATAGGATGGTGGCCAAATTCCTTTGGATACTTAACATGGACTGATGGTAAGTACAGTGATTCTGAAACTGCTATTTGCAAAGTACCTGCAAATATTAAAGTGTGGATGGAAACCAGTGCTGCTCTACTGGGGGAAAGAAGGGGAGAGTCTGTTGTCCAGGACACCTAGTCTGTGGTCCAAACATTTAACCTGAATTCTACCCTTTCAAACTGGCACTGCTTAAAAAACAAACCAAACCAAACTTGACTTCCCATCTAACACCCCCTTTCCCTTAGCAAGCACTCTCCCACTGACTAATTCAGTGCATCATTGGCTGTAGGTGAACAGTGTGACCTTGTGCCTTGGGTCATCTACCCTTTCTAGCTTTGATTTTTGTAAATCACATGAACTGTGGATTATGTTGTTCCCTTATCTCCGTTGAAGACAAGCATCCCACCCATCCACATTATTTTGCTACGCCCACTGGACTAGAGCCAGGGGCTGTGAGTTTGACCTGGGAGCAGTTTTTCTCCTGAGTCAAGTCAGTGGCTGATGCAGGCATTGAACGAAGGCTCTGAGGCCACGGATTGCTGCAGTTGTCTCTACCTTGTAAGTCTTCCCATTGCTTTTCCATTATATTTAAAATCCTTATAGAAAGTGCTTTTTGGCTTATTAAATTGAAAAATTGTAAAACAATATTGCAAGATAAAGTAACCATTGCTAAATCAGAGCTTAAATGTATCTCCATATACCCTCCTGGCTTTAAGCAAAAATGCTAAAGCCACGCTGACCTTTGACAACTCATGTGTGAAAAGTGCTAAACTGGTGCACAAAGTGACTTTACTTTTGTCTTCTAGTGTCACTTCAAATCTGCTCTGTGGGAAGTTTTCCTGTCCTTTTCCTTTCATAACAACTGGTACAAGCCATTGTAGGACTTTTTATATGTTCAAGTGTAACAGCTTTATTAAAGTGTAATTTATATATGGTCAAAAAAATCCATTTAAAGGTGATACTCAGTGATACTATTAGTGGGTTTATTTAGTGAGTTGTACAACCATCCAGATAATCCAGTTTTAGGACAGTTCCATGACTCCCCCAAATTCCCCCCTGCCCTGTCCCAGGGGTCACTGATCCATATTTTCTCTCTAGAAATATGCCTTTTGTGGACACTTCACATAAGTAGAATCATACAATTTTTGACTTTTGTGTCTGGTTTACTTCACTTGCCACAGTGTTTCTGAGATTCGTCCATGTTGTAGCATGTGTCTGTATTTCATTCCTTTTAATTGTTTTTTATCTTTCTTTCTTTCTTTCTTTCTTTCTTTCTCTTTTGTTTGTTTTGAGACAGAGTCTCAAGCTATAGCCCTGGATAGAGTGCCATGGCATCACCACTCACAGCAAACTCTAACTCTTGAGCTTAAGGGATTCTTTTGCTTCAGCCTCCTGAGTAGCTGGACTACAGGTACCCACCACAATGCCTGGCTATTTTTTGGTTGTAGTTGTGTAATTGTCATTGTTTGGCAGGCCCAGGCTGGATTCGAACCTGCCAGCTCTGGCGTATGTGGCTGGTGCCTTAGCCACTTGAACTACAGGCACCACCCTGTGTTTCATTCCTTTTTATTGTTGAATGTTAGGTATTCCACTCCATGGCTATGCTGTAGTTGGTTTACCCGTTTGCCAGCCCATGGGCATTTAGGTGTTTCCATTGTTAGGCTATTATGAATAATGACACTGTGAATATTCATTTATAAATCTTTGTGTGGATATTTATTTTCATTGTCAATTGGATCATAAATATAAGGATTAGTTTTCAGACTCTCAATTCTATCTCATTGATCTATATACCTGTCCTTACACCAATACCAAACTTTCATTACTGTAGTTTTGTATTGAGTTTTAAAATTGGAAAATGTAAGTCCTCCAGGCCTGTTTTATTCTAAAATTGTTTTGTCTAATCTAGATCCTTTGCATTTCCATATAAATTATTGGATCATATGTCAATCAGAGTATAACTAGAGAAGCAGAACCAGTAGCAGAGATATATATGAAAAGATTTATTATAAGAACTTGGCTTATGAAACTATTGGGGTGTTCTAAAGCAAATCTGAAATCCAGACGCAGGCAGTCCAGAGCTGAGACTAGAGGTCAGGGCATGAGCTGACACTGCTGTCCCAAGTAGGAATTTCTTCCTTTTCTTAAAGAAGCTTCAACCCTAATTTTAAGGTCTTCCAACTGATTGAATTCAGTCCATGAAGATTATTCACCATAATCTCTCTTACTTAAAGTTAAATAATTATAGAGATTATATATATCTGCAAACTTCCTTCACAGCAACACTTAAATTAGTGTTCGGTTGAATGGCTGAAGACTGTAGACTAGCAGAGATGACACATTAAAGAAACAAACAAAAACATTGCTATCAGGTTGTCAATTTCTACAATAAAAGCCTGCTAGCATTTTGAAAGAGATTGTGTTGGTTCTATACATTAATTGGAACGAATTTCCATCTTAATAAATCTTCCAGACCAACACATGAAATGTCTCTCCATTTATTTCTGTCTTTTTAAATTTATCCCAGTTATGTTTGTATAGTTTACACTGTGGGAGGATTTTTACCTACTAATTCGATTTCTTTGCTTGTCAGAGGTCTATTCAGATTTTCTATTTCTTGCATCACCTTTGGGAATTTGTGTCTTTCTAGGAACTTGTGCATTTCATCTAAATAGTCTAATTTGTTGGCATAAAATAATTAATAATATTCCCTTTTAATCAGTTAATTTCTGTAGGGCCAATAATGCTGTCCCCTCTTTAATTCCTGATTTTGGCAATTTGTGTTTTCTCTCATATTTTCTCTGTCATCTAGCTAAGAGTTTTATCAATTTTGTTTTATCTTTTTAAAGTATTGACTTTTGGTTTCATTAGTTTTCCTTATTTTTTGGTTTAGTTTTGTTTCTGTTTCAGTAATTTCTATTTCTTATTATTTACTTCCTTACACTTGCTGTTAGTTTACTTCATTCTCTGTTTTCTAAGGCAGGAGCTTAGATTATTGACTTTTAGGACTTTCCTTGTTTTCTGCTAGGTTTTTAAAGTTATAAATCTTCTGCTGAGGACTACTTTAGATTTTTCCATGCATTGTAATATATTGTGGCTTTGTTTTATTCCATTCAAAATATTTTTCTCTCTCCCTTTTGATTTCTTCTTTGACCTGTAGGTTATTCAGAAGTGTCTTAATTTTCAAATAGATTGAGTTTTACAGGATACCTTTCCATTGTGAATTGCTAATTAATTGTTTTCTAGATCAACATATGATTTAATCTAAAGAATATTGTACATGGTGTATATGCACTTGAAGATAATATGTTTTCTGAAGTCTTTTGCTGGAGTGCTCTGTCTATGCCATTTAGGGTATGTTGCTTGATAGACTTGTTGAAGCCATATATCCATGTTGATTATTTTGTCTAGTTATTCTATCATTTATTGAGAATGAGCCATTGAAAACTCCAGGTATGATTATTAGATTATCTGTTTCTCCTTTCAATTCTGTCAATTTTCACTTCACGTATGTTGAAGCTTCACTTATGAGGTATGTATACATTTTAAATTGTTATATTTTCTTAATGTATTGATCTTTTTATGATTATGAAAAATATTTTCCCCATTACTAATATTTCTTGTCTTAAAGTATATTTTCTTTATTATTATAGCCACTCCATCTCTCATAATTACTATTTGAATATATCTTTTCCATCTTTTCCCTCCTATTTTTGACTTTGAATCTAAAGTGTATCTCTCATAAACAAGATATAGTTGGATCTTACTTTTTATACAGCCTAACAATCTCTGACTTTTAAATAGGGTGTTTATTTCATCCACATTTATGCAATTATTGATATCATTGGATTAAGTAGACAACATGCTATGTAATTTCTATTATTTGTTCTCACATTGTTTTTGTCCCTCTGCTCTTTCTTTGCTACCCTCTGTTGTGTTAAGTAAATATTAAAATGTCTAATACAAGAGGAAATATTCTGAACCTTGAGCTACAGAAAAAGTGCTAAACATGAATCCAAAAATATAGTTGATAAGAAAAACAATTGGTAAATTGGATTTCATCAAAAGTTAAATCTTTTGTTCTCTGAAATACCTTTCCAGAGTGAAAGATGGGTTACAGTCTGGGAGAAAATATTTACAAACTAACATTTACTAAAGACCCGGTATCTGAAATACATAAAGATATTTCAAAACACTAAACAATCTCATTAGAAAATGGGCATAAGACAGGAACAATGAACCAAAAAGAAGAGGCCCAAGGAAGCACACAAAGAGATATTTATCATCATTAGCCCTTAGGGAAATGCAAAGTAAAACGGAACATTTCACTAAGTACTTATTAGAATACAGTAGCTGAACTAAAAACAGAAATAATACCAAATGCTAACAAGGACATTGAGAAACAGAACCTCTCACATATTGCGGGTGGAGTTGTGAAATGCTATGGCCACTCTGGAAAAGTTTACTATTTTCTTGTAAAACTAAATACACATTTAGCATACCATCTAATGGCTCTTAGGCCTTTATCCCAGAAAAATGAAAACTTGTGTTCATATAGAAACCTATACATTAATGTTTATATTAACTTTTTTTTTTTTTTTTAGTTTTTGTTTTGCATTTTATATTAGCTTTATTTATAGTAACCCCAAACTAGATAAAACCAAAATGCCTCTCACCATGTGAGTGGTTAAACGAACACTGGAACAAGCCCACAATAGAACACCATCCAGTGACAAAAATGAACAAACTATCGACACATGCAACAACTTAGATGAATTTTAAATGCATTATACTTAGTAAATAAAAAAGCAAATTCAAAAAACAATGTACTACTCGATATGATTTCATTTACATGATGTCCTTGAAATAACAAAACCATAGAAAAGAACAGATTCGTGGTTTTCAGGGGACAAGGATAAGGTCAGCATGGGGTGTAATTCAGCACATAGGAGTTCTTTACAGTGTTAGAACCCTTCTATATCCTGATTATGGTTGGTTTATACAAATTTGTATTTGATATCAAATTGCATAGAACCACACACACAACCAGAGAAAAATGAATGAAGTCTGCAGTCTAGTTAACAGGATTATACCAGGGTCAATTTCTTGATTTGTCTTATACATGATAACATAGGTATGTAAGATGTCAATATTGAGGAAGGCTGGTTAAAGGATACAAATGACTCTACATACAATGTTTTGAGTCTACAATCAATTAAAAATAAAAAGCTAAAAACAAAACACACATTCATACAAATACATTTAAAAGTGTCCGGTCCAATGTATTAATCTAGAATTCAATTTTCACCTGAAAATAACACTTGTTGTCGTTTTTCGTCTTCTCCAGTCTTGCTACACCTGGTATCTGCCTCCCTCAGAATCGGACTAATGGCACAGTGGCATGGGGGCTGGGGAGACTGAGAAGGTAATCAAGGAGTAAACAAAGGACAGTTCCTGGGGACTGATGCTGCACCAGAATGACATGTGCCCCCGGCCTGGCAGGTGTGCCCAGTGGATGCTGTCTCATCAGCACTTTGAAGACTTCGGGGGAGAATCCTCTGTTAGCCCTTCAAACCAGAGTGCCCAGAGTAAAGCAGTGCCTCCTGCCCACTGACCATCTCAGCCCCTCTTTGCCTCTGCCACCACTGGTCCAGCCCCTCTTTGCCTCTGCCCCCACTGGTCCACCCAGGGTCTTGTGAGTGTGCACACCCTGGAAGATCACAGCTTGGGCAGAATCCCTTAAAGCAACATGAGGCAAGCATCCTTCGGGCAGCTGACAAAGAGGGGGCAGTCAACTTTGTGTCCGTAGCTCTGTGACGTTTTCTCTTATATGAAGTGGGCATCTGTCCACTATGCGCTCCTCCCCAGCCCACTCTAGTAAGATATTTCTAGAACACTAAAGCTCATGGAGTTCTCTTAACAATATGATCAGGAAATACTCCCTGCATCTCACCAAAGATACACATTGCATCTGGCATCACTGCATTCAGTGTGAAAAATAAAGCCCTGGGACTAGCTGAATAAATGTTAAGTGCAACTTGTCTGGCTCCTGTCTCATACCTCCTAGAGAAAGAGAGCAGGGCCTTAAATTTAGATTTAGTGAACCATTTTTATTCAGACTACAAAATATTCCACCAATCCTGAAATGCATTTCTGGACCACTATACCACTACAGTTTAGCAACCAATTAAACACTCACCTATACAGCACACAAATCAATCTTACCCAGACAAACTTCACACATAACACAAATCTCTGCAGGGCCTGAACCCTGTCACAGAACTCTGCATCTTCAGCAACATGCTGAAAATGACACACTAATAAGCAAGAAAAAAAGGTTACTGCAAATGATCCAGGAAAGCTTGAGGGAACTAGCAGGCAGAACCCTAAATTGGAAATGTCACATTTTGGAAATAGCAGCCACTTGTGATTAGTGTGAGGCAAGGCACTAATAGGCTAAAGGGCCCAAAAGAAGCCAAAATAAGTAGAAAACAAATGAGCCTCTGACAAAGGGTGAGAATGAAGACAATTCAATCATCACAGGCTTCCTGGTCCTGTCAGCCACTGCCCCACTGCCCAGCACGCAGATCTGGACTGTTTCCATCTTCCTTCAACTTCACACAGTACAGTCTTCCTGTCCCCTGAGTTTTCACTCTGAAGCCCACTGCCAACCTGGGGCTCGTCCTTATTATCCTGGGTTAGGATGTCAGTCCCATCCCTTTTCATCCCCCCTGCTCTCTCAGATTTCTGCCACACATATCACCAAGCAAAATCGTATCAGTGTCCTTCATACCTCATCACTTCTGGGGTGGAGAACTCACTGCTTCCACGATAGCTGCCTGACTCTTAAGAACTCTTAGTCAGGCCAGGCGTGGTGGCTCACACCTGTAATCCCAGCACTCTGGGAAGTTGAAGCAGGTAGATTGCCTGAGCTGGGGAGTTCTAGATCAGCCTCAGCAAGAGTGAGATCCCATCTCTAAAAACAGCTGGGCATTGTGGCGGGAGCCTATAGTCCCAGCTACTCGGGAGGCTGAGGCAAAGAATCGCGTGAGACCTACCCAGGACTTGACCCCACCACTTTTGTTCCAGAAAAGACAATAAGGGAAACAGAGCAGGCTAGTACTTAATTGTGAAGAGACTGTGTTCCTCCATGACCTTCCCCAGGCAGATCTAGCCTTGGCCCCATCCCCAAGCCCATCAGTGGTTGACTGATGGAAATAGTTTGGCTAAGGATGGGACCAGTGTACAGGTTTAGTGGCAAAGTCCCAGCTTTACCAGCGAACGCATCTGTCCTGTTAGACAAGCTCCATTACTGGCCATAGCAGTTAAAACATGGTAGAAGCTGCCCCTAAGGCTACCCACTTTGGCCCAAAGCTATTTGGACGTCTTCTGGAACAACACTTTGCTTCTCCTTTGCTAGCCTCTATTATTAAACAGGTCACCTCACCTTCTACTATCTGCCCAACCAATAATCCCCAAGGTGCTTGGAGGGTGAAACTTGCCTTTCCAGCCCAACAAAAAGTGGCCCATACTGATGAGGACTGGAAGGTAGATTTCACCCAAATGCCTCCCTGTTGAGGATTTAAGTACTTGTGTTTATTGACACTTTACCTCATTGCACTGAAGCTTTTCCTTAAAGACTAGAAGGCCATTGACGTTTCCCAAAGACTTATAGAGGATCACACCCATGTAACCCCTTGGAGACTACCTGTTCAGACTTCTGCTATGACTCCTTCAGGTAAGTAGTACAAACTATTTCTTCATTTGCTTGTCCTTTGATTGATCCCCTACCTCGAACCACTTTAGCATCCCAGGGAGCTGAATGGCATGGAACAAAGTTCTAGGGAAGAGAACCTCATCTACTGATGTACTCAAGACCTCAGTCCCTGTCCTGCTAACCAAAATCCTCCAGGGGGGATGCACTGAGTGTGCTACCCTCCAACTGGAGACCCCACTATTCCTTGGGCTTGGTGTATCCAGACATCCAAGTTGTCCAGGATTCAGCAACCTTGTCTTTCCCTTTAGGCAGCCAGGGCCATCTACACAAGTGACATTTTCCTTATTTCCCCTTTGTGCCTTTGCTGGAATAGCAGTTGCTGCCAGAGTAGCCATGGAAGGTGCCTTCCTGGGCCTGCCACAGACGTTGGCAGCAGAGGCAGTGCAAGGCCTGATGAAAACTATCCTTGCACTTGACCACTTGCACCAACAGTTAGATTCTCTGTCAAGGGTCTCCTTACCCAACAGCCAGGCCCTTGATCTGCCTGTAGCAGAAGAGGACACCTGCTTGTTCTAAAGGAGCAGTGCTGTGTCTGTATCAACAGGGCAGAACAGGTTCAGGACAGCATCAGTGCCACCTACTGTCTGCCTCTAATCTCCACACACAGGCCTTGGTGGATGTCTAAGTAATACCCTCAGTCACCTGGGTACTTTGCATCCTGGGGATTCGTACATTGAGACTAATCCTCATACATTTTCTAACCAAATTTATTTCATCTCACCTAGAGGCATCAAACTGTAAATGGTTCTGCATTCTTTACCAGGCCCACTACCTACTTCCTCCTCACACTTACAGCTACAACCATCTACTGAGAACAGAACACCAAAAGCCTCTGGAAAGACTCTGGAATCAATCTTCAACCTCTCTCAGCAGAAAGCAGCCAGATGATTCAGCACCCCAAGCCAACAATTTAGGGCTTTCGAATACAGTGCAGGGAAATGGTAGGTACCTGGAAATCCAGCTCTCCTGGGGAAGGAGGATAGTGGTGTGGCTCCCAGGCTCCCATCTTGGTGCTGCCCACTTTAATACTGTCTCCACTAATTGTTCACACCTGGGAAGGAAGGAACGTTCTACTAATCTACCAATCAGAATTTAGGGTGCCAACTGCAAAAGGATACAGAGGACTTTCTAGCCCACAGGTCTAATAACAAGTACAGTAGAGTCTGGAAAGTGACCTAGAAGAGCCTTAAGACTATTATGTCATTATCTTAAGTGCACATAGTGGTCCATAACCCCTTACCCCAAGTGGGCTCTCAGAGAAGATCATGGAAGGTCCACATGTGCAGTAAGATTCCAATTCCAAGGTGACCTCTGAACCACGTGGTAGGCCAACCCAGAAGGCATAAAAGAGGACCCGCGGCCATAACCCAAGCCTCTTTGCCTTTGCTTTGTCACAACGGAGGACTGTCTCTATCTACGGTGAACATTTATTGCTCTGTAAACCCATATCTTGTTCTTACTCTGTAAACCTGTCTTTGTCTTTCTCAATAAACTGCCTCATGCTTGCAAAAAAAAAAAAAAAAAAAAAAAAGAATGTATGGAAAGGAATCTCCCTCAAGGCCTCCAGAAGAAACCAACACCTTGATTCTGGACTTCCGGCTTATAGAATTATAAGAGAATGAGTCTTTGTTATTTTATTTTGCCAAGTTTGTAGTACCTTGTTAAGGCAGACATAGGGAACTAATTCACCACAGTAGGACAAGTTTTTGGAAACAAGAGTAAATCTGAAGTTGTGTCCAAAAAATGAAAGTATCGTTTAAATTGTTTTATAAAAGCTTTTGTAGTCAAATTTTAAAAGTGTATTATTGTAGTACAGGATGATAATTTCCCAGTTGCTGCATTTCACCCATGTTCACTGCAGTACTAATGCATATTCATAGTATCAGTAGATACTTAACTGAGGTTAATGTAAGGGTGAGGTCTCTCAAGGTCTCTCAAGTAATTTTCCCCCCATAACTGTTTTTATTTACTCCATATTATTTTTACATGTGTATCTAAGATAATTTGTTCTGGACATTGTTATATATAGTTCGGAAGTTGAAATCAACTTTAGTTGGCAGAGTTGATATTTGTCTTTAAATGATACTTTAAAAATTTCTAAATAAAGATTTTCATTTTTAAAAACTCACATTCTAAGTTGAATTATTTACTTAAAATTTTAAATTAAAGGCAGTTTTCTAACATTATTTTGTTAATAATATAAGTGTTATACACCAAACAGTTTCACAAAAATTAGAACACATAATCCAATATTTAGGGCAACATTGCCTATTAAAAATATAAGCAATATATGCAATTTTAGATTTTCCAGTGCCCACATTCTTAAAAGTAAAAAAAATATATATAAAATTTATTCTAAGGATATATTTTATTGAACCCAACACAGTGGTTCCATCCCACCATTAAAAAACGAGGTCTGAAAATATTGAATGGAAATTTCCAGAAATAAACAATTCATTTTTTTTGGTTTATAGATAGTATAGTTTAGCTTTCTTACCCTCTCTATTTTTTATAAATTACAGATTAATATGTGAGTACAAATGATTAGGTTACAATGTTTGCATTTGTAGGTAAAGTCCCTGTTACAGTGTGTCCTGCATCCAGGAGGTGTGCCATATACCTCTACATTGTGCCAATTAGGTGGGAGCACACCAATACTCCTCTCTCCTCCATGTCCCTCCCAACTAAAATTGACTTGAGTTTTTCTCTTGTGTAGATATGTATAAGATAATCTACTGGCTTCATGTTAGAATTGAGTACATTAGATGCTTGCTTTTGCTACTCTTGTGACACTTTACGAGGAAGAATGCGTTTCATATCCATCCAGGTTAATACAAATGATGTAAAGTCTTCATCTTTTTATGGCTGAATAGTATTCCATGGTAAACATATACCACAGTTTGTTAATCCATTCCTGGATTGATGAGCATTTTGGTTGTTTCCACATCTTGGTGATTTTAAATTGATCTGTGTTAAACAACCTAGTGCAAATGTCCATATGATAAAATTATCTTTTTCTTCTGGGTAGATACCTAGTAATGGGATTGCAGTATCAAATGGAAGATCTATTTGGAGTTCTTTGAGAATTCTCCATACTTCTTTCCATAGAGGCTGTTAGCTTGCAGTCCCACCAACAGTGTAAAAAGTGTTCCCTTCTCTCTACATCTATACCAGCATCTGCGGCTTTGGGACTTTGTGATGTGGGCTATTCTCACTGGGGTTAGGTGATATCTCGGGGTGGTTTTGATTTGCATTTCTCTGATGGTAGCAACAAAGAGCATTTTTTCATGTGTTTTTTGGCCATTCATCTGTCTTCTTTTTTTTTTTTTTTTTTTTTGTAGAGACAGAGTCTCACTTTACTTCCCTTGGTAGAGCGCCATGACGTCACAGGACTCACAGCAAACTCCAGCTCTTGGGCTTCTGCGATTCTCCTGCCTCAGCCTCCCAAGCAGCTGGGACTACAGGCACCTGTCACAATGCCTAGATTTTTTTTTTCTGTTGTTGTTGCAGTTCGGCGGGGGCTGGGTTTGAACCTGTCACCCTCAGCATATGGGGCCAGTGCCCTACCCACAGAGCCACAGGAGCCACCCCATTCATCTGTCTTCTTCAGAGAAGATTCTGTCCATATCTCCTGCCCAATGATAGATGGATTGTTTGCTCTTTTTTTTTTTTTTTCAGAGAAGATTCTGTCCACATCTCCTGCCCAATGATAGATGGATTGTTTGCTCTTTTTTTGTTGATCTATTTGAGTTCTCTGTAGATTCTAGTTATCAATCCTTTGTCAGATTCATACCCTACAAGTATCTTTTCCTATTCTGAAGGTTGTCTATTTGCTTTAACTGTTGTGTCCTTAGCTGTGCAAAAGCTTTTCAGTTTAATTAAGTTCCATTTGTTTATTTTTGTTGGTGGTGTGATTCCCAATGAAGTCTTCTTCATAGGATGACATCCTCAAGAGTTTTACCCACACTTTCTTCTAGGATTTTTATAATTTCATGTCTTAGATTTAAATGTTGAGTCAATTATTGTCAGTAGTGAGAGATGCAGGTTCAATATCAGTCTTTTACATGTGGTTTTCCAGTTCTCCCAGTACCATTTGTTGAATAGGAATTCTTTTCTCCAGTGCATGCTTTTGTTTGGTTTATCAAAGATCAGATGGCAGTATGAGGTTGGTCTCATCTCTAGGTTTTCTATTCTGTTCCATAAATCTATTTCTCTATTTATTTGCCAATACCATGCTGTTTTGATCACTGTGGACTTATAATATAACCTGAAGTCTGGTAAAGTGATGCCTTGGGATTTGTTTTTATTACTAAGAATTGCTTTGGCTATATGGTTTCATTTTTCTTGTTCCATGCAAAACAAAGCACTATTTTTTCCACTTCTTCAAGTAGGATGTTGGTATTTCAATGGGGATTACATTGAATCTGTACATTGCTTTGGGTAGTATGGACATTTTGACAATGCTGATTCTTCCCAGCTAAGAGCATAGTATGTTCTTTCATTTCTTGATGTCTTGTGCTATTTCTTTTCTCAGGGTTTCATAATTCCCTTTATAAAGATCCTTCACCTCCTTTATTAGGTATACTTCCAAGTATTTCATTTTCTTTGAAGCTACTGTGAAGGGTATTGTGTCCTTGATTTTCTTCCCAACTTGGCTATTCTTAACGTATAAAAGGCTACTGAAGGTGGCACCTGTGGCTCAAAGGAGTAAGGTGCCAGCCCCATATGCTGGAGGTGGTGGGTTCAAACCCAGCCCTGGCCAAAAACTGCAAAAAAAAAAAAAAAAAAAAAAGGCTACTGAAGGGGAGTCTCAGGGAAACTTGTCCTTGTCTCCTAGGTTGGTTTGCTAAAAAGATCAACTCATAGTTATGGTAGATTAATAAGAGAAAGGCTTATTTCCAAATACCATGCACATGGGGGGAACCCCAACAATGATTTCCCAAAGTTTCAGTGATAGTCAGTGGCTTTTAAAATGCCTTTTAGAAGAAAAGGGAGAGAGAAACTGGAAAGTATACATGTAGCAAGTGGTTGCCAAAGGGCAATGGATAGATGGAGGGAAACAGATTGATTAGTAAATTAACCTGAGAGATAGGTATTATGCTTCAAATGACCTTGGGGCCAGGTCTATTAGCATGTGATAAGGAGTCTAGCAACCCTTTAAGATTTTAGGTATATAGAGGAAAGTCTTTGTTCAGAGTTTCCTGAATATGAATAGCTTTTAATTGAAAACAATCTTTATACCAAGGAATCATATTTTGGGGTGAAATTTTCTTAGCTCCTTCATTCCTCTCATCTGGAACTTCCCTAGAAGTTTCATACATAAAGAGCTGAGTTGGTAACTGTAAAGATAGTGGATTAGCAATCTAGAATAAGATGGCTTAAAGACATCCAAGACTATAAGTTAGGATGAGGATGAATAAGTAGAAAAGAATAGATTTAAGTACATTTCCTTATACCCTATTAAATTAGTCTCCAATTTCTGGGAATAGGTTAGTCAAAGAGTTCTATTTTAGTGGTGTGGGTGCACAGATTACATTTTTTTCTTTTCTGAAATTCAAAGTTTAATTAAGACAAGTCCCACAAGGAATTTCCTCAGGCTTTAGCCATATGTTGATCAACCAACATATGTGGCAGAGGCAGAGCATGTTGACCACCTCAAAAGTTACCTTGCAGGGGTTGGTTGGACCTATTTTTATTTTTCACAGTTCCCTTTAGTCTGTTGTGATGGAGCCAGGCTATGACGGCTTTCATTTTCATTGTTATGGGTGTAATCTGGGTGATGGCATAGGGTTCTTGGTTTGAGGGTGACTGGTTCCAAATCTTTGACGTAGACTTGATTCTTTGGAGAGAAAGGATGTACAGACATAAAAGACTAAACTCAAGTGGAGATCTTGTTTCTCTTCCTAGGGCTTCCGTCTAATTTAGTCTCTTCCCTCTTAGTAACTTTATATAATGGTTTGTCAGTCTGTATGTTTCAGTTTTTCACAGAAATTCTCAGGGCTTTCATCTGGCTTCTGCATGACTTCAGCCATCTTACATACATTTGGGGCTTTCTGGCTCCCTTAAACTGACAGGGACAAAGTCAAGGTTGGGTTCACTGTAAGAGACTGAAACAATTTAGTAGTTACCTATAAACATTTACAAGTTCTGGGTTTCGAAGCTAAGGTTTATACAATGAAAACATTAGTATTCCTACTTACAGACTTAGCACAGTTTTTGAGATAAAACTTAGTTTTAAGAATCCCTATAGGACTGATCCAAAATTGTGGATAATTTAAGTAAATATTTCTGATCACTTATGAGGTTTGGGGGTGGGGTCATTTATGTTACAGTCACACCATTTATTGGTAAATTCTTATTTAGGTTCCAATTTTTTTCTGAGGTATCTATATAGACACAGTAGATGATATTAGTACTGCACAAATTTTCCAGTGTGGCCAACAGTCAGTTTTGTTGAGCCTTAAGGCTTCAGAGTAATTATAACTACTGTATATAATTCTATACTCTTTGGCTAGTCTCTTAATTCCATTTAACAGATCAGTTTAATATAATGGTTATGTTTCATTTTATGAGCTGACATTACAATCAAGGCTGGGATTTAATACTGGTAGGCCACAGTCTTTTTTTCTTCTTGAGCCATTTTTCTCTCTCCAATTTTTCTCTTTACTAAAGACAAATTATAGTAGAACTAACTTAGTTGCTAAAATAAACTGTACCTTAAGTATACTCAGTTTGATTATTTGTATAAAGTGCAGTACGAATAATTATTGTCAGCTAGGCTTTTCTTAACCTTTAAAATTGACTTTGCTGGAACATTTTACAAGGAATTTCAGGTTAGACTTGAAAGTCTTCCATGAGCCCAGGTTTTATCTGTGCCATTAGATACCGTATGCATTGGATAAATTTCTCTTCTCTTGAGGTCCCTAAGGAAATTTCAATTCCCAGGCCTGTCAGAAAACAACCTTCATTACTTACCACAGATTAGGAAAAGTTATTGATGGCTATCTGGTCAGTTTTTCCAAGGGGCTTTTTATTGGCCATATAAAGTCAAACTTAATTCCTTTTTTTTATTGTTAAATCATAGCTGTGCACATTAGTGCAAAATTTCTTAACGGAGTCTGGACACTTCTGAAAATGCTATTCCAGTCAAAGCCCTGGTAAATAACAAGTGCCTTTATCATGTCTCATAGAATAAACCAGATTCTTATTGAACTTATGCAAATAACTATATTGTCAGAAATTAAGAATACTTATAAATGGCTTTCAAATTTGGGGGAAATCAAGGAGACAAAGTGAATGTTTCAAATTCTGCCCATAAGTACATGCATTGCTTTAAAACCTATAAATAGCTTAAAAGACAGAAAATGGTTTTCTTGACTTCTGGAAAACAGAACATAGAAAGAATCAGCAATGTTTCAAACAAGAAGCTGTAACAAACCAACCCAGTTCCATGTAACTGGTTTCTGTTCTGTTTGAAGTTAGGTTAGCAATACCTATAGACATGTTAACATTCTAATTTAAGTTCTAGAAGTTTACTTTTAGTTTGAGAGTATTTAATTTCCAAAGACATCAGAAATTTCAATTCAAGAGAATTTATTAGCCTTTTCTAATATATTTTTTTGAAAGACAAACTTTGGGCTCACTCAGTTATAAAAAAAATTTTTTTGAGATGTAAAATTATTACTGATATATACATTAAGACAGACTAATATTTTATAATATTGGTACATACACATAACCATAACCCATATAAAATTAATCACATTTTCATATTTGACAATGTTTTCTATACATTTTTAATAAACTACACCTAATTTGTCTTTCTCAGACTTTCAGTGGTCTTAATATTTCAAAAAGATTAAATTTAGAGTTCTGATTTTGGAAGGTTTGTCAAATATTAAAAGCTTAAAACATTTGTTTAAATAAGATTACAAGCCAAAATATTTTAAAGAAAATACATAGTTAACTGGATCACATGCAAATCCCTTCACAAATTTCCTTTTATGGGCTTCATTTAACCTGCACAGACAATCTACAAACATTTTAAACTTTCTTTAACTTTTGTTCTGCCTCTTTCACTTTTTTTAAAAAATAACCATTCTGTTTCAGGACAAAATTTATCACACAAGGTTCTTTTTTTATACAACGCCATTTTCCTTTCTGTATAATTTCTCTTACTTTCAAAAACTGACTTTCACAAAACAGGATTACAGTTTACTATGAAGTTAATTGTTCACTTGGCTAGCCTGATAATTAGAAGGTTTAAAAGGCAAGAATCTTATTCTTTGACAAAAACTTAGTTTCCCCAACAATTTAAATAATGAAATTATTACATTTTACAAATGACAGCTATTTTATGAAATATAACATTGATATAGGATTTTCCCACTCAGGGCTGAACAGGTAACCCTCACTTTTCAGGCTCAGGTGAGCTCAGACATTAGACTTCCATCTCTAGGCACAAACATGTTCTAGGCCATACCCTCTGAGCCCTAGCAAGGTCATGAATAAAGCAGTCCTAAACATTTTGAATGGCTCCACCCTGAGTAGAGAGCATACACCCTAATCTGCTCCCTAGATAAAAATTGCAAAGACCTAGTAACCTTGTCCAAGGGGAGGGATTGCACTTATTCATTTGTTAAAACATTGGTTTGTAAAGGTGCTTTTCCATTTACCAAGTCCTGACCAAAATATTTCTTAGGACCAATTATTTACCCCTATATACAAAAGACTAATGCAGGAGACCTCCGACTGGGGTCTCCTCCCCACCTCCAGTAGCTGTGGCACTCTCCACTCTCTCTGCATGCCCCTCTGTTAAATAAAATTTCACTTTGTTATTGATCTGTGGCCTATGGGTGGGTTCACTTTTCAAATCTCAGAGACCAGGGATTCACCTAACAAGAAATTTTAGCAACAACATGACTTTTAAGGTTTTAAGTTACCTAAAATGTTTTGAAACTACAATAGGTGTTATTTTTAGATGTCTTTTTCATTTGTCTCCCTGGGTTTCACATGGCCATGTGGCATTAAAGATAGCCACAAAGGACAGGGCCTGTGTTTTAAATTCATTTATCAGGCACAGAGTTTAAGGCAGAAAGCAGGAAACTAGAACATCCAGTTTTTCTTAGAATAGTCATGGGGCAAAGTTGGAATAGAGAAGTGACTATGTGGCTAGACTCTTATAGCTGCTGGCCTAAGTATGGGAGGGACATACTGTTAGGCCTCATGGAATTCTGAGGCTTAAAATCAAGAACATCAGCTCACAGTTGAATCTAGTAAACTTAGAACTATTATAGAGGTGGCATTTTTATAATCTTTGAACATTTGAACTTTAATAACATGTTTAAAATTAATTTTATCTTAAAGGATACCACAATCACCTGAACAACAAGGCATTTAAGTTATTTCTGTTCACACAAAGTTCTGAATCTCTCTGGAGCCATAGTTACCACATAGTCTCTTGTACCCTTTCCTAAAAAGCTAAAAGCACAGTTCTCAATGGGGTGGGCTTCCCTGTGTGTTTCTCCTTTTTATTTTTTTTTTTTTCCTCCTCAGACAAATTATAAACACATTACAGATGGGATAAAAATGGAGCCATAGATATGATAAAAAACAGAAATACGGACAGGGGCCATTCATACCAGGGGCCAGCCATTCACACCATCATTTAGCCTTGTGAAGGGAGGGAGCCAAGGCTCTGCTTATTGTCCAAAAGATTTTATGGGGGATCAGGGAAGGGGATTTAGTTGGAAGGGGATTTAAGGTGGAGACAGATCTTAACTTTTCCTCTAATTCAGATTTTTGTTTATCGGGTTTTTGGGGGGGTGGGAGGAGTTTTTAAGGCTAGCCATAACATTGATGTTTTTCTTTCAACTTGATCCTTCCATAAATATAAGTAAGGCAATTGCTTAAGATGAGAGCTCTCTAATTTTTTTTTTTTTTTTAAATTAAAGAGTTTTTCTAGTTCATACAATTCATCTTTTGGCCACTTAATCATAGCAGTATATTTGTTCTAAAAGCGACTGAATTCATTGCCCAATGAATTGGCCCAATGCCTCTTCATATAAAAAGGCCATTTCTAAGACTCCCCAAAATTTGCTCTCAGAAATAGACTTATGTTAGATAGACAGTGACAAAAGACTCTCTCCTCAGAGCTTGACATGTACAGTACACAAAGTGTGCTGCTGAGAATCTTACATGTCTTAGATTCCTAGTCTTTTCAGACTGAACATCTAACATATTCCTGACAAAACATGTCCTCCAGATGGTGGAAACTGAGGAGAGAATTTCCACTGAGTCACAAAGTCAAGCTCAAAGACATAGAACAGGACAAGAGGGAAACCTCAGACAGTTTTTGTTTCAGGGACCCACAAAGTTCATCTTAAAAGACACTGGACCAAGTCTGGATGTCGGGCTGGGGGGTGGCTAGGCCCGTGTTCTGCCCTGTGGTAACCCTCTTTAGACAAAATGACAGAGAAAGACAAGTTACAAAACAACAACAACAAAAAAAATAAGCAATAACAACAATAACAATAAGAGTTATTTCTGAGAGGAGATGGAATCAAATAATATGAATATTCATACACCACCACGTACCTAAAAAATATACCAATACTAGAGTCACTTACAAGACTAGCCACCAACAAAAACATTTCTCTTATTAATCTTAAATATGGAAAGAACAAAGATCTTTTACCATCTGCTCAACCAGAGCCCACAGAGAGGAAGGCTGGGAGCCCAACTGGTAAGTAAAATATCTCACAACATGCTGGCTGGTGTCAGAGTTCCAATACTCCTTTCAGGACAACAGACTGGTTTGGGGGATCCTGTTTGTGATGCAAACTGAAGGAGAGTCTCAGGGAAACTTGTCATTTTCCCCTAGGTTGGTTCGCTAAAAAGATCAACTCATAGTTATAGTAGATTAATAAGAGAAAGGCTTATTTCCAAATACCATGCACATGGGGGGGAACCCCAACAATGATTTCCCAAAGTTTCAATGATAGTCAGTGGCTTTTAAAAATGCCTTTTAGAACAGAGTGGGGAGAGAAACTGGAAAGTATACATGTAGCAAGTTGTTGCTAAGGGGGGATGGGTAGATGAAGGGAAACAGATTGATTAGTAAATTAACCTGAGAGTTAGATATTGTGCTTCAAATGACCTTAGGGCCAGGTCTATTAGCATGTGATAAGGAGTCTAGCAGCCCTTTAAGATTTTAGGTATATAGAGGAAAATCTTTGTTCAGAGTTTCCTGAATATGAATAGCTTTTAATTGAAAACAATCTTTATACCAAGGAATCATATTTTGGGGTGAAATTTTCTTAGCTTCTTTATTCCTGATTTTTGGACATTGATTTTGTACCCTGAGACATTACCATGTTTCTTGATCACTTCCAGGAGTCTATAGTTGAATCTCTGTGGTTTTCTAAGTATAAGATCATACCATTGGCAAAGAGAGAGAGTTTAGTTCATTTGAATGCCCTTAATATCCTTCTCTTGCTTGATTGCACTTGCTAGAGCTTCAAGCACCATGTTGAATAGTAGTAGCTATAGTGGACAACCTTGTCTGGTTCCAGTTCTAAGTCCAAAAGCTTTCAGTTTGACTCCATTCAATACGAATTAGCTGTGTGTTTATTGTACATGGCTCAAATCAGTTTAAGAAATGTCCCATCTGTGCCTATTTTCTTAAGCAATTCCTATATTTTGATTGCACATCATTCTGAGCAATATGGTGAAATCTCATGCCATTTCAATCTATCCCACCTGGGTGGTGAATCAGTTCTTTGTCCCCTGGATTCCCTCTATAGATGCTTTGTAGAAAAGACAGACACATGTCTGTGTCTGTCAAGTGTCTATCAATAAATAATGAATAAGTAAGTGTGGTAGATACAGCTTTAAAAAGGAAGGAAATTCTGACCCATGCTACATCCATAGATGAACCTTAAGGTCATTAGTGAAATAAGCCAGTCACAAAAAGACAAATACTGTGTGGTTCCACCGCCATGAGGTCTGGAGAATGGTCAAATTCATAAAGACAATAGAATGGTGGTTTCCTAGGGTGAGGAGAAGGAGGTAATGAAGAGTTGCTTAATTGGTACAGAGTTTTAAGTTTGCAAGATAAAAAGAATTCTAGAGGTGGATGGTGATAATGGTTGCATTATAATATAAATGAACTTACTTCAATAATTCATACTTAATTTGTTTAAGATGATAATTTTTACCACTAGTGAAAAAAAGATGGGGGGCAGCACCTGTGGCTCAAAGGAGTAGGGCGCAGGCCCCATATGTCAGAGGCGGCGGGTTTAAACCCAGCCCCGGCCAGAAACTGCAAAAAAGAAGAAGAAGAAGAAGAAGAAGAAGAAGAAGAAGAAGAAGAAGAAGAAGAAGAAGAAGAAGAAGAAGAAGAAGAAAAGAAAGAAAATCCCATCCTTACAATTAAGCCTCTCTACCTAAACACTGACATTGCTCAGTGCAAATGCAATTTTTCCTGTGGATTTCTGAGTACCTTCATAAAGGACTAAATTTATTTGTATAGCCACAAATGTCATTTTATCTACTGCTGTGTTTTAAAGTACCCCAAATTTTATCAGCTTAAAAACAACAAACATTTATTAACTCACCCAACTCCTGTGAGTCAGGAATTGGGAGTGGCTTAGCTGGATAGTTCTGGCTCAGGGTCTAACATGAGGTTGCAGTAAAGATGACAGCCTAGTTACCAACAGCTCGTGCTATGCACTGGTTGTTGAACTGGTGTTTTTATTCCTCCTCACAGGGCTGCCTGACTATCCTCAAGACGTGGCAGTGGCTCCCCCAAAGCAAGTGAAAGCAAGACTGCAGTGAAAGCCACAGTGTGGCTCCCTCACCCAGCTTCAGAAGTTACCCTCCAGCCTCACTTCTGCAGACCAACCGCATGAAAGTGTGTGAATACCAAGAGAAGGAGATTAGTAGGGGGCCTTCCTACAATGAAAAGGTTCTCATAAATAAGGTGCACAGATTTTAAGTGTACATTTGATGATTCTGGAAACCATTACCAAAGTATTTCTGTCAGTCCAAAATGCTTTCTCAGCCTCCTACCAGTCAGTTGCCTGCCCACCTCACCAGAAGCAAGCCACCTTTGGGTTTAGTTTTTTTCTTTGTTTTTCACCATAGAATTGTCTTTTTTAGTTCTTGTACTTCCTATAAATGAAATCAAACATGTATTTTTTTCTGTCTGACATTTTTGACTCAGCAGTATCACTGTAGATTCACCCAAGTTGTTAAATATTTATTTATTCTTATCATTGACAGTATTCTATTGTATGAAAATACCACAAATTGTTAATTACTTTACCCATTGACAGACTTTGGATTGTCTCTAGTTTGGAGTTAATATGAACGAAGCTGTTATTAACATTCTTGTGCAAGTCTTTTCATGGACGTATGTTATCTTAAGTTAAAACTAGGGAGTTTAATTGGAGAATCAGAGGGTAGACATATGTTTAACTTTATTTTTAAAATTGCCAATTTTCCAAACTGATCATACTATTTTCACTTCCATCAGCAATTTGTTAGAGCTTCAGTTACTACATATAATCACCAGCATTTAACTTTCCACTTTTAAAGTTATACCAATTTTTTAAATGTAGTATTATCATGTTGCAGTTTTAATTCATATTTACCCACTGTCAAATGTTATTGAGAACTTTTTTGTGTGCTTATTGGCCATTAGTGTATCTTTTGTGATGTATCTGCTCCAGTCCTTTGCACATAATTTTTTGGAGGGTTTGTTTTTTCTATATTGAGTTGCTGGCATTATATGATTCTGGCAAGGATTTTGCCAGATAAATGGATTGCAAAAATTTGATTCCAGTCTACAGTACACATTTTTTTTTTCCTTGAGGCAGTCTCATTCCATCATGCTGAGTAGAGCGCCATGGGGTCATAGCTCACAGCAACCTTAAAATCTTGGGCTTAAGCAATTCTCTTGCCTCAGTCTCCCAAATAGCTTGAACTACAGGCATCTGTGACAACACCTAGCCAGTTTTTCTATTTTTTAGTAGAGATGGGGTCTTGCTCTTGCTCAGGTTGATCTCAAACTCTTGAGATCAGGCCATCCACCCACCTTGGCCTCCCAGATTAAATGTGTGAGCCACCATGCCTGGAACATTTTTTATTTTTTTAATGGTGTGTTTTTATGAGAAGAAATTTTGATCATATCTAATTTATCAATTTTATGTTTTATGTTTAGTGTGTTTCTGACTTATCTAAGAAATCTTTGTCTCTCCCCAAACTGAAAAGGTATTATTCTATGCTTTCTTTTTAAAAAGCTTTATAATTTTAGCTTTTATGTTTAAAAAAATTACTTTCAATTACTTGTGCAGTGACTGGTATGAGGTAGGGGCTAAGGTACATTTCTTCTCTCACATGGATGTCTAGTTTTTCAGAGGATTATTTATTGAGAGAGTTTTCTTTTCTCTTTCAAATGCTGGACCTTTGTTAAAAATTAATTAACCTTACATTGCCTAAACTCTAAATCAATCCCACACTATTATTGTACCTCTGTAGTGCACCTTGATGTAAATTCCATTTAACACAAAACAAGATGTTTTGAACATCTTCCCAGGTCAACAGTTCTGTCACATGATTAGTTTTTTTAAATGCATAGTATTCTATTAGCAGATAAATTATACTTTACTAAAAATTTCTTTATTTGGGATTTTTTTTTTAGTTCTTATATATTTAAAAATCACTGAAAACTTTGGTATTATCCTAAATTATTTGCTAAGAATAAATTCTTAGAAGTAAAATGGATAAATTAAAGTGTATGCTGATTCTTAAAGATTTTCATATATATTGGCAAACTGTATAAAACTGTGTCATGGCCTGGCACCCATAGCAGTGGTTAGGGCACTGGCCACGTACACTGGGGCTAGTGGGTTTGAACCCAACCCGGACCTGCTAAACAACAATGACAACTACAAACAAAAACAACAACAACAACAACAAAATAGCCAGGCATTGTGGTGGGTGCCTGTAGTCCTAGCTACTTGGGAGGCTAAGGCAAAAAAATTGCTTAGCACAGTCTGAGGTCTGATAGCGTAATTCCTCCTGCTTTGTTTTTGTTTACAAGTAGTGTCTTGGCTATTCAAGGTTTTTTCTGATTTCTTATAAAACAAAGTACTATTTATTTGAGATCTTTAAAGTATGACAGTGGAGCTTTAATAAGGATTGCATTAAATTGTATATTGCTTTGGGTAGTATGGACATTTTAACAATGTTGATTCTTCCCAGCCATGAGCATGGTATCTTTTTCCATTTGTCAACATCTTTAGCTATTTCTTTCCTTAGAGTTTCATAGTTCTCTTTATAGAGATCTTTCATGTTGTTTGTTAGGTAAACACAAATAGTTCATCCTCTTTGGCACTACTATGAATGGAATAGAGTCCTTGACTGTTTTTTCAGTTTGACTATTTCTGCTTTATATGAAGGCTACAGATTCATGAGTGTTGATGTTCTAACCTCAGATGCTGCGATGTTCCTTGATCACTTCTAAGCATTTTGTAGTAGAATCCCTGGTGTTTTCCAGATATACAATCAGATCATCTGTGAGGAGTGAATATTTGATCTTCTCTGACCCTATATGGATACACTTGATCGCCTTTTCTTCCCTAATTGAGATAGCTAAGACTTCCATTACAATGTTAAAAATCAGTGGAGACAATGGGTAACCTTGCCTGGTTCCTGATCTGAATGGAAATGATTTCAATTTAACTCCATTCAATACAATATTGGTGGTGGGTTTGCTGTAGATGGCCTCTATCAGTTTAAGAAATGTCTCTTCTATACCTATTTGCTTAAGTGTTCTGATCATGAAAGGATGTTACATATTATCCAAGGCCTCTTCTGCATCAATTGAGAGAATCATATGGTCTTTGTTTTTTAATTTGTTTTATGTGATATTATTATATTTATAGATTTATGTATATTGAACCAGCCTTGAGACCTTGAGATAAAAACCACTTGGTCAGGGTGCATAATTTGTTTGATGTGTTGCTAGATTCTGTTTGTTAGGATCTTGATGAATATTTTTGCATCAATGTTCATTAGTGATACTGGTCTATAATTTTCTTTTCTTGTTGGGTCTTTTCATAGTTTGGGAATAAAGGTGATGTTTGTTTCATAGAATGTGTTGGGTAGTACACCTTTTTTTATATTTTGAAAAAGATTGAGTAATATAGGTACTAGTTCCTCTTTAAAGGTTTGGTAAAATTCTTATGTGAAGCCATCTGACCCCAGGCTTCTCTTTTTAGGGAGATTTTATATAGTTGATGCTATTTCAGAACTTGATATAGTCCTGTTCAACATTTCCACTTCATTCTGGCTAAGTCTTGGAAGGTGACATGCTTCCAAGTATTGGTCAATTTCCTTCAGATTTTCATATTTCTGAGAATAAAGTTTCTTGTAACATTAATTGAGGATTTTTTGAATTTCCATGGAGTCTCTTGTTATTTTGTCTTTACCATTTCTGATTGATGAAATTAGAGATTTTACTCTTTTTTTTTCTGGTTAGGTTAGCTAAAGGTTTATTTATTTTATTGACCTTTTCACAAAACCAACTTTTTGATGTATTGATCTGTTGTATAATCTTTTTGTTTTCAATTTCATTTAACTCTGCTCTAATTTTGGTTAGTTCTTTTCTTCTTCTGGGTTTGGGATTGGAATATTCTTCCTTTTCCAGTTGCTTGAGCTGTCCCATTAAGTTGTTAACTTCCTCTGTTTCCATTCGCTTGAGGAAGGCTCTCAGGGTTATAAATTTCCCTCTTAGGACTGCCTTTGTGGTATCCCAGAGGTTCTGATTATTCATGTCTTCATTATCATCTTGTTCCAAAAATTTGGCAATTTCCTTCTTAAGCTCATCTATGACTCAGCTATCATTCAGCACAAGTTTATTTAGCTTCCATGTTTTTGTGTGAGTATGCAGATTCTTACTGTTACTGAGTTCAACTTTTATTCTGTGGTGGTCTGAGAAGATGCAAGGAATAATTTCTATGCTTTTAAATTTGCTGAGTTTAGACTGGTGACCTAAGATGTGATCAATTTTGGACTATGTTCCATGGGCTAATAAGAAAAATGTGTATTCAGTTTTGTTAGGATGAATGGTTCTGTAGATGTCTGATAAATCCAAATGTTGAATGGGTAAGTTCATGTCTAAAATTTCTTTGTTTAGCTTCTTATTGGAGAATCTATCCAACACTGCCAAAAGAATTTTAAAATCTATGACTATTGTGGAACTGGAGGATATCAAGTTGCTCATCTCTGTTAGAGTATCTCTTATAAATTGAGGTGAATTCTGGTTGGGTGCATAAATATTAATAATTGAAATCTCATCATGTTGAGTGTTACCCTTAACAACTATGAAGTGAGTGTCCTTATCTTTCCTTACTTGTGTTGGTTTAAAGCCTATTGTATCTGTGAATAAAATTGTTAACACCTGCTTTTTTTCTGATTGCCATTTGCCTGAAATATAAATGACCATCCCTTCATGCTGAGTCTATATTTATCTTTTAAGGTAAGATGAGATTCATGCATGCAGCAGATATCTGGCCTGAGTTTTTGTATCCCATCAGCCAACCTGTGCCTCTTTAGAGGACAATTTGAGCCATTCACATTAATTAAGAATATTGATAAGCCTGGTAGAATTTTGTGTATTGAGTTTTTTGAAAGTCCAAAAGTTTCTGAGTGAGTTTACATTTGTGGTGGAGGATTGCACTGGTCATTATAGAGGATAGGTCTGAGAATATCCTGGAGAGCTGGTTTAGTTATGGCAAATTTCTTCAACATGTGAATGTCGTTAAAGCATTTAATTTCTCCATCATAACTGTAACTCAGTTTCACTGGATACAGGAAAGTTATTTTCTTTTAGGAGATTAAAAGTCA